>JBBPQP010001218.1:0-12005 GCA_038092555.1 Boletus subgraveolens | reverse complement strand
CGTTCGGATTTACTCCAACGGTACAGCGCGTGGGCCTCGCTTTGGGGTGCAAGTATGTGTCCGATATCATGTGCGTTGAAATCGGGTCGGCCAGGGTCGATGTAAGCCCTGAGGGCAAGTATGGTGAACGGTGTGACCGGTCGCTAGTCTCGGGATATTTTTATGGTTTGAACGACGTGGGATCCGGCTGCGGATCAGATGAACTAGTCCATACCGGTCGATATGATATGATGATGTTTAGCAGGTGAAATGTTGCTGTCAGTGGAGCCGATATAGATAAGGAACAGATCATGTCCACTGTGGCAACATAACGACCACCATGCTCCTACCTCTCCACCGCATCACTAAGCCCATCGAGCACATCCAGACGCAGTCTGGTCTGTCCGGCGCAGACGACGACGACATCGCCCAAGGCTTCGCTAACCTCGTCGGGAACACCCATCCATCTCAGGGTGGCGGCGATGTGACACAGGGAATTCACGCTGCTGCCCACACCCATCACCCTCTGCTTCACAAACTTGTGCCTCAGCTCCAGAACCTCGCCGACAAATACCATGTCGGAAACTATGTTATCGACAGAAAAACAGGTGAAAAGTTCTTTGAGAGTATGCCCATCTACGCTCGTCTCGGCATGCACCTCCTTTTTCGCGGCAAGGAGCAGGTTAAACTGCTCGAGGGCAGTAAACGTGTCGAAGATCTCCTCCGCGAACAGAGTGTCCGCGAGGGGCGGATCTATGATTCTCCGGAGAGCGTCAAGAGCATCCCGTCCTTTATCCACACCTACAAGATCGCCCTCGATGAGCTCCTCCATCCAGATGTCCGAAGCTACGCCACATTCAACGAGTTCTTTTACCGTAAACTCAAGCCGGATGCACGACCCATCGAGAAAGCAGACGACCCTGCCGGGTTCTGCTCTGCGGCAGATTGTCGACTCGTCGTCTACCCCTCCATCAATCTTGCGCGCAAGTTTTGGATCAAGGGTGACGAGTTCTCGATTCCCGCGTTGTTGGACCTTGAACCTTCCCATCCGTTGTGTCACCAGTTTAATGGTGGATCTCTTGCCATTTTCCGTCTCGCGCCTTCAGACTATCATCGCTTCCATTCACCCGTCGATGCGACCGTCTTGGGAAAGGCGACAGATATCCCGGGGCAGTATTTTACCGGTAAGCAAGCACGTCTCATCCATGTGCACGAACGACGGTCTGATTTAAGTACGCACAGTAAACCCCCAAGCGGTCAACCAAATTAATCTCGACGTCTTCTCCCGCAACAAACGCTCCGTTCTGTACTTGGAACACACCCCCTCCGGCAAGCCAATCGCCTTTGTCGCCATCGGCGCCTTGCTTGTCGGAAGCATCGTCTGGACGGCCGAGGTGAGTTGTTTTTGGCGGGATTGAGTTACGCTGATGGCTCATCACTTGGGTGGTTGTGATCGGACACGCCGGTGGATCTAGGAAAACACGAGCGTACGCCGCGGAGACGAGCTTGGTTATTTTGCGTATGGTGGAAGCACCGTCATCACCATATTCCCACATGATTTCATGACGTTTGATGAGGACTTGGTACGACACTCTGCTCCTTCAAATAATGGGAACCACGCCATCGAGACCCTCATGAAGGTCGGATACTCACTCGGGCGTTGGAATGGCGCGGCGCGAGGAGTGGGAGTGTTTTAGGGATCAAGCGAGGGGGAAGGTGTCTTGGTGTTGGTAATGGGAGATGTACGATACTCATGAGACGTCCAGCACGTTGGCCTGGATTTCTCTCAAGTGCTGAATTTACGTAATCGTTGTGGTTACATTGATACCCCCTGTCTGGTATAGACTAGACTTTGTATACTTCGCATTCAGTGCGGCCAGACTCACGTTTTCCACAAAGATGTCGACCTTGTCCAATACGTACGCTTTCCAAAAACACACAACCTACGAAAGAGCGATACAAAAAAATGCGCGCATGCCCTCCTTGAACAGGAGGGCAGAGACGAACTCCAACAGAAACGAACAGGAAGAAAAAATCGAAATGGGGAAAACAAACCTCTCATAGCCACAAAGCCGCCCGCGTGCAACGGGCATGGCGCACAACCGCCAAACACTAACCACGACCCTCCACTGCTCCCGCCTCCCACCGCGCACGCAGCTTTGCCACCATCCCAACGCTCGCGAGTGACATTCGCTCGATCGCTCCCCTCCCATCGCTAGTACTGTCACCGTCAACTTCATCGCCGCCAGGACCGAACCCAATTGCCCTCCGCACCCTCAACCCCTCGATCTCGCACTGCGTCCTCGGATCATTCGACACTTGGACGCCCTTGACGAGCGGCGGCACACACTTTTTCTTACGCGTCCGAGTCGTCGTCTGCGGTCCGACGTGTGCAGTGAGGACGTGTGCAAGCTTTGACCGGGGGGAATCAGGGCCGGATTGTCCACGGGATGATGAGGTTGGGGACGTGGAGAGGGATGGGGATGGGGAAGCGATGCCGAGCGCGTTGGATATGTCGGAAAGGGGACGGCGCGATGTTGGTTTTCGAGGCCGAGGGAAACCGTTGAGCGTTCTACGGGGTGAAGATGATGAGGATGGTGACTGTGCGCGTGGAAGAGCAAAGACGCCATCGAGCACCAATGTCGGGGACGGGGATGCGACACGGTTCGATAGTCGTCTAAAGTCGAGAGCTGGCTTGCGTGCGCTTGCAAACGTCGCGAGAGGGGCATCAGACTTGGTAGGCCTCGAGTGCGACATGGCTGTGTTCGACAAGGATGCGAGACTCGTTCTATTCGAGAGCGAAACGGCAGACCCGGAGTTGGGAAGCTTGACGGTATAAGTATCCTTTGGAGCGTTGAAAGAATACACCTCCCGAGACGTGGGAGACACGATCTCGATACTGTCAGAGAATCCAGACGTCTGCTCCGATGGACGAGCCGGGTAGACAGTTGGCGTGATGCGTGTCGTCGGTGATGCGACATGACTGGCATTCGCTTGACTTGGTACAAACGGCGTACTCGTTATGACAGGTTCAAAAGTATGGCCCGACTGGCAAATAGGGTGCAGGAAGTCCGCAGCCACCGAATCACCAAGTACCGGGACGCCAGTGTGGGATAGACTTTTCTTGTCGGGATCAGATTCGACGTTCAGATGGACATTGGTATCGGCAAAGGCTGGAAACTTGGAAGAGGCCTGTTTGATGCAACACGGAGAATCGGCCACAAACGTGTCCGTGCTCGACGAGCTATCGGTCAGAGTGACGAATGACAAGGGTCTCACCGGTCGAGACCTAACCTCAAAGCCACTCCCGAACACGACGTTGTTGCGCGAAGACATCCGAAAAGAGATACTACTGGACGAGTGTGAATCGGATGAAAGAACACTGCACGTCGGGATCCGGTGAGTCGTTGGTGTCACATGGGTGGAAAGAGGAGCAGTCGTCGCATTCGTTGAGCAGTTCAACGATTCGGGAGCGACGCAAGATTCCGAAGCGACGCAAGATTCCGAAGCGACATGTGGCGATGACTCGCGTAAGAGTTGACGCGCCTTCATCCTCTCGACCAGAATCAATGGCTTCGGTATGAACTTGCGGACACGAGTTGGGGTCGATCTCCAGACCGGGACTTTGATCGGTGGACGTCTACTCTTCTCGCTTCGGTTCCAAGCGTCCCTGTCATCGTCGTTCCGAGTCATCCTTGGTTCTAGCGCAAAGCGCGCGACCTGGCTCGAAGACAAGGACGAGGATGTCACAGGGCGAATGTGTGGGCGTGAATGTGATACGGCCGGGAGTCTCTCGACAAGCTGTTTCTCGATCGTCGCGCCGCACTTGTCAGTGCTAATGAGTGGACGTCGCTTGGTGTGGAGGGCTGTTACAACGAACATCACCGGTGAGGGTAGTACCAGCGCTGCGCGTCACATGGGTGGGTATGCAGTGTGATGCAACGAAATGCTTACCAGACGCAGAGTCTGCTGAAACTGAGGTGAAACGGCTGCTTGTTAGCCGTTGGGAAAGAGAAGGAGAGACGACGGACCGAATGCATTGTTGGAAGGGTGGCTGACGCTTTGTGAGGCTGACCTGACGGAGTCATCCATCTCGAATACGGATGTTGTGGTTGCGCTGACACAAGGTGAGGTCGATCCTGGGGCCACTTGGAGGTAGTAGTCAGCCTCTCAGGCTGGAGCTCGGCATTACTTGAAGACTTCATGGAAGGTTAGGTAGGTCAACCCAGAAGTGAGCTCTGGAGACTCAAGATCAAGAAGAAAACAACCTGAATGCGCCTAGTATTGGGTGGTCGGGATGCCTCGGTGTTCTGAAGCACCTGAGTCACTGGCAAGCCAATGCGTGCTAGCCAAGTGATGCAACCATGTTCAAAAATCAAACATGGTCAACTAAAGTCAAGATAGATATCAGCTACGCATGACACACTAAACCTGCCAAGATGCTGCTTACTTGTACATACGGAGTTTTGTGAGCAATTGGTACTCAGTTTGGCCAGGTGGCAGGTTGACTCGGAGCCCCGGAGGATATCTTCTAGAAATCTGAAAGCTCTGTCACGAGTTTCCGACCGTCCGCAACACTCGTCATCTATCGCCATAAGACAGAATGGTCAAGAGAGAGGCTCTAGTTCTGTAAATGGAGCTGCAGCATCATTCTGTGTAATGGAACATGAACGTGAGAACAACTTGAAACGCCAACTCGAACACCCGATTAGGAAACTCCAAGATCACCATGACCACGGTATGGCCGGACCCTCCAAACCTAAATCAACCCCAAAGAAAGAAAAAATATTCCACCCAGACTCCAGAAAAGCTGCTCAACTCGCTCGCACCCACCTCAGAAAATCGAAACTCGCAAAAGTAACCGCCAACCGGTCGAAAAAATACGCTGCGCAAGGTCAGTCGTCATTTCTATGGGACTCTCTTGACTCTTCATCTCGATACCTGGCCCTTTGTGCTGACGTTGGAATAGTGGATGTATATGGCTTCTTCTATCATGCATTACCCCAAGCGGGTGTACTCACCCTCGAAGAATTGCATGCTGTCGTCCGGGACGTGTGGCTTACCCGACACGACGACGAGCTTGAGCAGGAGCGGGCAGCGCGGCGCAAGGGCAGGCCAAAGGGTACAAAGGAGATCAAACTAGAGGAGACCAAATTGAGGGAGACAGAGGAGTACCGAACTGGTATCGGTGAGTCTGAGTCTTTACCATCACCTGCGATCCAGCCAACGAACCTGATATTTCCCCAAAGAGGTCCCGGATCTCACACATGAACCTACAGTCCAACTCTTTCGTAAATGGGATCAAAAAGAAGTTGCCTACCTCCAGCTACTTCGATTCATCCGCATATCTAGCTCTGATCCCACAACGGCCGTCGTATCTAAACCTGGCAGACACCACTCGCTGCAGGCAGATCACGCACCATCGCAAGACCGGGATCAAGAAATGAGTGTCGATGAAGGCAATATCGTACTGTCCGAGCCATCGTCACGCTTTGCTAGCACGATTACTACTATGGACGGACCTTTGTAGTACCACTTGTAGCGCTCATCTCTCGTCACCAAAAAGTGAGTCAGATAGATACCTTTTCAGATCTTGCACACAAAAGACATATGCGTTTTAATCTGCATACACCATCTCCGTAAACCTCCCCCCCTCCGCCATTTCTGGACTGAACATTGGACTATGCACCCCCATCGGCGGCCGTACGAAATCCAACTCCCAAATGCTCCTCAACCGCTGATATATGATTTGAAAACTTGATGACGCGCCTCTCTCCTGGATCAACTGCAACGCAACCTGGAAGCCCGCCCTTGCTTGTTGCACTGTCGCTTCGCGTACCTCCACTCTAAATCTTACCGCTTTTACCACCACAGGATCCTTCGTCTCGTCGAATCGGCACTTGAGAACGCCACTCCCCTCAGAGAGTGTGAAGACCACCTTGACACCAATCCCAACCAGCAGCCGCCTGCACTCTTCCCGGCTCGTGAATGCATCGTGGACAGACAATAACTGATAGCTCGCCGGCTTGAATTTGAATACGTTCCCAAGCCAACGTCGTCGCGGCGTCGACGGTAGGGTGAACGAACTGTCTGACCATGCAGGAGAAACCGTCATCGTTGGTGTTGACACCTCGATACTCTTCTTCCTTTGTAGCTTCCGCGGTGAGGGCTCCACGATCTGCACGCGCAAAGGCTGCCTGCGTGAGCTTGTGTCGTTGTTGCGAAGCGACGACTTCTTCACGACGCCAGTCGTGTTCGCCCCGTGATAACGTTCATTTTCCTTGTCCAGTTCCCCAAATTGACCAGGGTGGTGGAACAACTCCTGTCGCATGTTTTCGACATTCGACGAGGTGATACCGTAAACTGGAACTAGCGGATCCCTCTGGCTGTGTATTTCCCGGTTGAGATCGTACACCGGTTGTCGATGTTGTCTCCCGAATTCTATGCTCGTAACTGGGGTAGACGGTGGCCCGGACTGTAGCTGTGGCGATGCAGGTGCAGACGCCATGCCTGCGCGTATTTCCATCGCATTAAGATGTTCGACGATTTGCTGGAAGAACAACTGCATCTTGTCGTCCTTGACATCCGGTACCGTGAGCGGAGGGAGATTTGGAGAAAGTGGCGAGGCAGGCGAGGAGTAATACCGTGAGGGCGAGGGTGAATGTGGCGTCGTGCCTGGTCGGGGCGGCGTTGGTGAGTGCAACACGATCTGCGGTGCACCCAGTTGTGCGAGCTCCTCGACCATATTCCTGCGTACAGCTCGTCGAGGCGTCGGTGGCGCCGCACGAGGTGGTAATGTCGACGGCGACCGTCCAAGATCCGTGGCCTGTGATGTCGTGCGCACCATACCCTGGTCGCTATCGTTGACACCCCCGCCCGGTGATGCCAACACCTTCCGACTCTTCTTCCTCCCCGCTCTCGCCATCGCTTCTTCTTCCTCATCATAATTTTCCAGACGTGCGTTTCGATACCGGATGAGCAAATGATAAACCCCCTTTTGCCAGTTGGGTGCCTCGCTCCTGAGCGCCTCGAGTATATCCTCTTCAGGCGTCCCATGCCACAGCGTCCTCAAGTTTGCAAAGATATCCTGGTCTATTTCCTCCGTTCCCCCGATCGGCTTCGCAAGGGCATCCAGATCAGGCATGTCCCTACTTACCGCCTTGGGCTCGCTCGACACGAAGAACGGGTGCACCAGAATCTCGGGCATCGTAATCCTTTTCTCCACGTCCCGTTGCAACATCCGTTCGATGAGGTCCCTCGCGTCCGGTTCGATCCCTGTCGGCATCTCATACCGTCCACTCTTCACCTTGTCCAACAACATCCCCAAGTCCTCGTCGTCAAACGGTAACCGTCCCGCCAACAACGCAAACAAGATCACCCCGCACGACCAAATATCCGACGCACGTCCATCGTACGCACGTCCCATGACCACCTCGGGCGCTGCGTAATGCGGACTTCCACAGGCCGTTTGTAGTAAGCCTTCTCGTGCGCCCGTCTGCCAAGCCGCCATGCCGAAATCCGCCACCTTGATGTTACCCTGACGGTCCATCAACAAGTTCTCCGGTTTCAGATCCCGATGGGCGACCCCGAATCGATGGCAATAGTCCACCGCCGCAATGATCTGCTGAAAACACCCCAACGCCTCGGGCGGCGCGAGTCGTCCCCGCGTACAGAGGTAATCAAAAAGCTCCCCACCTTCGACGTACTCGAGGATGAGGTAGAGTTCGGAAGAGGTTTCCCAGACGTCGTAGAGACGCATGACGTTGGGGTGTTCGATGAGTTTCATGATGACAATTTCGCGTTCGATGCTGAGGAGCATGTGTTCGGGGGTGTCGGCGCGGCGTACGATGCTGGTGCTGTTGAGGAGTTGTTGTTTGGAGACGATCTTGACGGCAGCGTATTGGCCTGTCTTGGCGTGTCGTGCGATGCGGACGCGACCTGTGGGTGGACGGGCGGGAGATGGGAGAGAACGGGGTGGGGTACGTGTGCGAGGACATACCTGAGCTGCCCTTGCCGATCGTTCTGCCTACTTTCCAGAGGCCTATCATCTTGGGGTCGTCCTCGCTGCGATGCTTCCGTGGTAATCTCGGGTATTCGTCAGACATATCTAGGATGTGTTGGTGAGGAGAACCAGGTGTCGAGGGGCTAAAAGAAAGTGTTGCTGGGCCAGCGAGATACAAGTGCCTGGCAGAGGCTGACAATGAGATGTGGGACGGCTGACATTGGGCTGACAGGGGTTAATTCAGCCGAGTCGGGTTACAACAAACCAAACACAACCCTCTTGCAAGCTAAGATCCAACAGAGAGAAAATTCATTCAGGCATTCGTGTACATCTCATGAGAAAGCAAGTCCCAGTAATCGTCATCTACATATACAGGACACTCGGCCCATCACCCAGACCCAGTCAGCCCAGGAGGGAATCCCGAGAAATCGACCTGATCCTGTATGGCTTGACCAGCAAGCGTAAACGCCACGCGTAATCGTAACCGTATATTAGACTTTGTCGGGAGAAAGACGCGTCAGTTCCTTGGCGGGTAATATGTCAACAGGAGGCAGGAACTCACCCCGGGAGGAGCGATCACACGCATCTGCTGCGTTTCTGTCGCCCCGGGCCGCACGTCCGGATTCGACATGGGAAGCATCTGCAACTGCTGCGACTGTACCCCAAGAAACACATTCAGTCTCACCCAAACATCACCATTCACCTTGAACTCAAAACATACCTTTGGCACAGCAGCTTGGAAATGCAGCCCTGTGACCGTGTTTGTCCCCCAGACTTGGAACCGCGCCATGATGTTCACGACACCTTGGCGTGCAGCAGACGTCTGGGGCGTCAACGTAATCTTGAGCTCGTTCTTGTCGTATACGGTGTATGACGTCAGCCGCGGTGCCGTCGACGGCTGCTGTTGTGCTGGTAGTGGTGGTGTCTGGGTTTGTACAGGCGGCTGTACTTGTGTTTGGGGTAGTGAGAACGCCAGTGACGATGCCGATGGGCCCGGTGCAGGCGCGGGAGACGCGGGACTCGGAGAAGCGTCAAAAAGTCCAAGGATGTCCTGGATGTTGCTCTTCTGTGGCTGCGGCGAGATGGAGAGCGCTGGTTGAGGTGAGGTACTGGCGGGCGCACTGCTACCAAAGATCTCGGCGAGGAGATCTTGGCTGTTTTGCACTATTTGTCCATTGAGCTGAGGGGTAGGAGAGACGATATCGTCTCCCAGGAGGTCACCCTGATGTGTTGCGTGAGTACGGTAACGATAAATTCAAGAAGAATCATACCTCTTTCCCTCCTCTCGTAGAACCCACTGGTTTGTTTTCGCTGACTATAAATGATGTAAGCGGTATGAAGGTCCTCTGAAAACTGATGAAACGTACCAACACCCATAACAGTCGCTTTGAGTTCCGGAGGTGGCATTCGCTCAAGTACGCCGACTTTAAGATCGCCCAATGTAAACAAGCTCGCGAACTCCACTGCACGTTGCTGCAACTCTAACTCGGGATTGGTCGTATACTGGGCAAGCACATCTACAATCCGCGCTTGTTGAGGTGCAGTGGTAGTATGGCGCGAGGCCATCTTTGTAATCGCACCGAGCACGAACTGACGGATGAGGTGGTTGGCATAAGGCGAATCAAGTACGGAGAGGAAGAGATCAAGGATATCCTTGTCGGTTGCCTGTGAAAGACATTATTAGAGCAGTTGAATTACTAGGGAGCATGAATAATCACGGTTTTGGGTTGGTCTTCATCGATGATGCCACCTTCAAGGAGAACCTCGCTATACTCACCGATGACCCAGACTGCCGCAAGTGTGAGTGATTCCTGTGAGAGGTCGGCTTGCAGAGCGGTGTACAGCTTGGAGGCGGTGTAGGCTTGCAACTCAGGGGTATGTGCGACGAGACGGATGAACGCTGACAGTATCTCTTCTCTGACGAAGTTTCCGGCCTAATGATTGTCGGTATTTGGATCTTGCTTTGAGGGTGACATTACTTACGAGCTTCAGCGACCTCAACACAGTATCTATATGCCATCTCTTATTGGGAGCAAATCGTTCGGCAGCAAGGGATATTTGGGTGGTCATGCCAGTCTTAAATTCGTCGTCTGCGACCTCCAGGAAGGCAAGCAGCTCTCGAACAAGTATGCGGACGTTTTGTTCATTGATGAGTGCGTACGAGAGTTCGAGAGCACGTCGTCGTATTGAAATGTCACCATCTCGGAGACAGTCAAGAATGATGTTGCGGTGACGTTGAACGGCGCTCGTGTCCATAGAGACGACTTTGTTAAGAGTATTGAGGGCCACATACCTATGAGGGTCATGAATAAAATGGAATTGTTGAGAACGAATGGCAATAGATACCGAATGTTGTTATCACGATTACTGAGGAATTTACCAAGGATGTTGATGGCCATGACACGGAGACCGCTGTCTGCTTCGATATCAAGGACGGTGAGGACAGTTTCGTAGAGGATCGAGTTTCCAACGTTCTTCGTGGAGTCGGTGTTTGTAGCAACCTAGATACTTTAGAAGGCGATAAGGGTAACGTGCAGGGTGTGCGTACTTGGGCAAGGATATCGTTCATAGTTTCACTCGCTCTGATATCACCCCGTCCGAGGAGACGGAGTAACCGGAGGACCTTTACCTGCAAGAATGGGTCGGTTATACCTGATACATCGTGTTCTGGACTGTAGCCAGTTGTAACCAAGGCTTTCATATTGCGGACGAGAAGGGGGACGGCCTGTATGAATCAAGATGAGCGTGCATCAAGCGACAAAAGATCGGGGCAAACGTTTCTGAACTCGTTCAAGCAGTTTTCATCTTGCTGACACATTTCGGAAACGAGGGTAATGGAAGCGAGGAGCACACCATGATTGCGGTCTGAGAGAAGATTCTTGGCCTTTGCGATGAAATGATCAGAGAGATCGGGGACTTTTTTTATGATCCTCAAGGCGCAGAGGGCGGCCTGGAAATGAAGGATGAATGAGAGGGCAAATGGGATGAGATGGGGACACTACCTTTTTGCGAATGTAGGTATTACTCGAGCCAAGCAGTTTCTCGATCTCATTTGCGAGATCACGAGACATTTCCTCAGATGCTATATTCGCGAATGTGCATAGGCCGAGGCCTACTACGTACATGTTCGAATGGTTCAAGTCGCTGCGGCACAAGTTAGAGAACGGAGTAGGTCGGATGAGGGGAACGCAGACTTTTTGAGCGAGTTTGTGACGAGTGTGAGTACCTCTTGGTTCTCGTCAAGGAGGAGCATGATGCCGAGGTACCCGAGACGTTTATCGGTGAAGCGTGGGCCTGCGACGAGTTTGAGACACTCGATCTGGCCAAAGTGGGCTGGTGAGCCGAGCATGTGTATGTAGAGGAGCTTTGCAATGTTGTGGTAACGAGCATAGGAGTCCTCCTCTCTGAAGGAAGCCCGAATGGCTGCGGATTCCTGCTGGATGAGTGCGCGTTCGTCTGCGACGGTCTGAGCGGTGTCAGCGGTATCGTCGGCGACGGCGACGACAAGTACGGACCTTGCATGCTCGTATGCCCTTGATCAGGGCTGTTTCGGACGATGAGCAGCGTGGTGAACGCGATGGACGTTGAGCTCACCTTTGAGATTATGATACACCATGACTGCTACGCACAAGAGAGGTGTGACATGTGTGACAACTACACAGAGCGTGACACCCTCCTCCTCGTGCATTTTCCCTGTCGACGTCGACAACGACGACGAGCTCGCGTCTTTTCTTTCTTGTTTTCCGTTCTTTTCTTTGTTTTTCTTTCGCGTGCGATGGCTGAGCCTCTAGCGAAACCCATTTCTCCCATTTCTCAGGTCTTGCAGTCAATAGGACTCACTAGAGATGACCTCCTGCGACATAGCGACCAGATGCGTCAATTCCTCACACACCACGACGCAGGCGCGACGCGTCCATTTTCTGCGGATCCACCAGAACACACGGGCACAGCTGGTGGATCCTCCGGAACGCGCTCAGTTTCTCGCTCGAACGCGCCAGCTGACTCCCAGACACCACCCCCCTCC
>JBBPQP010001217.1:0-12016 GCA_038092555.1 Boletus subgraveolens | reverse complement strand
CGAGTCCAACTAGTGGCTCTAGAGAAAGTGAAAGTGACAATGGTGAGCACACGTGACTATCACGTGATCCGATAAGATAAGAAAAAGAATGTCTGATTACGACCGTAACAAACTGTCAGCAAGCTTTGTTGGATCTGAACACTCATAACATCCCTTAGTATGACATTCTTCCCATGGACACTGTTCAACAACTTTGCTTTGCCACTACAGCAATGCATGCCTATGGACACAAATGGGCTTGTCAGCTCATATTCAACCCCCGTTTTGCAGTTGGTCTTGGCCTCTCTAATGGAGAAGGTACTGAATGATCAAACTGATTGGAGTTAAGCATTCATCCTCAGTAAGGTAGTGATAACTACTTTCTTTTTAATACTTTACTGATCATCTGTTGTGTGCAGCATCACCATCACATTTGGATGATCAACCGTTAGGCGGCTGCAGTTGGTCATGAGATGAGAGCCAATCTTGGTGATTGGATCAAATGCTGCCTTCAGTGTGGAGTCCAGACACAGGGTGAGGCTGCCCACTGACAAGCTGATGAAAGCAGATGGGATATCCAGGAGCTCCAAGTATAATGGACATTGCAAAGAGCTTTTCAGTTGTCAGTTAGAGCTCATATGTACAACCTTTTGATCTCCCCACTCTCTCTCTGACCTTTCCATCTACAGACACTCCCAAGCATCTCAAGAAACAGCTTGACATGGTCATTTCACTTCAGTCTGACCTCAGTGCCACCAATAAGGCTCTGCAGGCTGCAAGAAGTGCAATTGAGAAGAATGCACTATCACATAAAGCCCTTGACATGCTTTCCAGCCTGAAGTGCACATATGAATGCTTGATGTCCAAAGTGGACAGCCTCTATATGTCACTCAACATCCAAGATGAGTTTCTGGAGCTCAGTCAAGTCAACTTTGACTTTGTCAAACTTCTTCTTCTCACTTGTGACCTGAAGATCAATATTTGCAAGCATGCCATAGGATCTTTCTTTGAATGGGACAGACTCAATCAGGCAGTTGGTGGTGGGCAGAAGCCTCTCAGTATCAATTAAGGCACATATCTGTCACAGAGCTAATTTTACCTTTCCAGGCACAAAGCTTCATCAGCAAACTTGGAAAGTGATTTCAAAATGTCAGCCTGCCTTACTGAGTGTGATCTGCAAGTTCAACATGTATTGCATGCAGCTCAAGCTGTTGTATGACCCAAAGTGGTTAATACCACTTCCCCACCCTCTTTCAACAAAACTCTCTGAATTACATGACAACCAGACACTTATGGAGAACATGTGGATCACCCCATCGGCCACAAAAGTTCCATCATGGATGGAAGACAAGAGCATTCATCATGGGATCCATGGCATGCTCAAAGCCAACCAATGTACTGAGGAACAGTGCTGTCTTGGCATCAAAGCTGACAATCTTTGGCGCTGGTATGGTAAGAAGCTTGCAGCCATCAAGCTCACATTGCACATGTTATGACCAGTGTAACAATGGTACACATTTGTGAATGTGTGGTCTTATTCCTATCCTAGGTTGACTCTGGGATGGAGTTAAGAATGAATGGCTTGACCTACACAACAGTATTGGGGCTGGCCCAAAGTGGTAGAGGGGAGGATGAGGCTGCAGTGAGATGAGACACAAGGGAGGGGATCTTGAGAAACAAGTTGACTACATGAATAAGTGTATATCAAGGTTAAAGAAAGAGATAGGTATAGGTGGTACTCTAATATATATAGTATGGTACTTTAGGGCAGGGATCAGAGCCCTAAAGGTAAATAAGGAAGTAGCACATCATGTCATGTAGCACATGAGATAAATGTAGGGGATGAAAGGGGAAAATCATAACCTATGAGAGAAGGCTATGTAGGAGGGCAGTGTCTATGTGAGTTAGAATGAGTAAGTAAGAGTCATAAAGGAAAAGGTACAGAGAGTCTCAAAGGCAATGAGAAGGGGAGTTCCTGGAGATGATGAGGCACAGCCTATCCCTCAAAGAGTGACTCATTTAAGAGGTCGGCCCACATGGAGAAGGGGATCTGGTAATCTTAGAGATTGTGGAAGATCTCAGCGAAGAGGAAGGAACTGGGATGGTCAAGATGGGAGGGCAGGATAACTGATGAAGGGATTGGAGTCAGGAGATGAGGAGAAGGAGGAGGAGGAGAAGAAGAAAATGGGTGTGGGGTCTCCTCAACTGTAACATTACCCCCTTTGTTAATCTGAAGTACCATCTCAGACTCAACATTATCTGCTGCAGTCTCCTTCATTGACTTTGTAGTTGGTAAGATCCCAGGAGAAGGAAGGGAGGTCATGGGGGCATTGGTACCAAATGTGGTTGTGGGCATAGCAGTTGGTGCAGCAGTGGTGGGACAAAGGGATTGGATGTGTCTGGAGGCAACAATGCAGCAAAAGTGGCACCAGTACCAGGGGCAGTCTTGCCAAATATGCCCAAGCTGTTTGCATTGGAAGCACCAGGTGTGCTCCAAGTGTTCCACAGATATAGCAGGGCCGTTGGGATGGGGAGTGGATATGTGGGGTAAGGAGCCCATACCAGGCTGGGGGTCACTATCCATGGTTGGAGCTGGGCAAATGGGATCCAATCCAGTGGTTCCTGACTGGTCACCAGTCCTGCTAGAAATGTAGATGTGGAGGGGTGGGTGGACAACTGTAGGGTCTCCCAATGGGGGGGAAAGAGAGTGTGGGGGCTGCAATGGAAGGCTACCCAAGAAAAGGAGATGATGGGTGTGCCTGAGGAGGCAATGAGTGGTTGGAAGGGGTCCAGTGGGACAGTCTCCAGGTAAGGAGGAGGAGGAGAAAGGGGTCTCTTGGGGAGAAAGGTGGATGGTTCCACAATGTCTGTGAAGAGCCTCTCTATCAGAGAGTCGGGGACTGAGGTCTCCTAATCCAACAAGAGTGTCAGTTGGGGAGATAGAATCAGATCTGGGAGAGTGCTCAAAGATGGCAGGGTCAGGGGAGTTGTTGTAGTATTATTTCCACTCATTCTGGGGAAGGGTGAAGATGATGGGATTGAGAACAATGGATAGTTCTCTAAGGGGAATGAGGGAGATGCAGAGATTGATTCCTGTGGTGTGCAGGTGGTCCAGGGTGTTGTTTTGTAGTTCAAGCACAATTTGCTTGATGGTGAGGATGGGAGTGGGGGAGTCTCTTCTGTCAAGGAGGCTGGGGCCCAGGACAGAAGAGGTACTTGTCTGGATCCTAAAGGCCCAGGGGAGAAGGGATTGAAGGGTGGTATAGAGGTGGTATTGGTGAATGAGGTGGCAGAGCATTTCATTGCTCACAAAGAAGGAGAGAGACTCGAGTGCCTCCAACATTTGAGGTCTTTCAAGAATGCCAACATAGAGTAGGTGATGGGCAGATGGTGGGAGGTGGCCAATGTGAGTGAAGAGAGAAATGAAGTGGATGAAGGGGAAGGACATTGACAATGGAGATGGTACTTAAGAGAGAGGGGTTTCAGATTCCAACCCTTCTTTTATACTGAGAGTACTGCCTTGGTGTTTCCTAGATGGGATTCTGGTTCCCACATTCATTCCAAGTCTGGATATCTCTGTTAATGCACCAGGTATTGCCTTCTTCAGGGCATTTTGCAATGGTTAATAATTTTTTCTACTTTGTATCCCTCCTTAGTTCATAGGAGTTCTGGAACTGGCTGAGGGAAGTTTGGTCCATGTTCGGGGATTTCCTGATAGGATGATAACAGAGATGCATGGAAGATGTTGTGGATCTTTCATTGTGGAGGAAGTTTCAACCGATAAGTGACTTTGGAGATCACAGTGGAGATCTTGAATGGTCCAGTTCGACAGAGTGACAGCTTTTGAGATGGGATCTGTGGCTTTAGGTTGTGGCTGTCAAGCCACACCTTATCTCCTATTTTCCACAGGTGGAACCAAGAGAGGTTTTGTTCTTTCATCTTTTGTTGTGCCAGAGTGTGCACAGCCTCTGCTTCTTTCCATGCTTCATCTAGATCAGAAAGGTGGGTTTCAAGGACAGGGTTGAATGTTCTTCTGATTGCTGGGTAGGAGTGAGAGGAGTATCCAAGTATCAGGGCAAATGGCGATTTATGGGTGATGGAATGTTCCACAGAGTTATGGGTGAATTCTGCAAAAGGAAGAAGGTCTAGCTATTTCTGGGGGATGCCGTCACAGTATATGTCCAAGTAAGCCTCCAGTTCCTGATTGTACCGTGTGGTTTCCCCATCAGTTTGGGGATGGTACACAGTAAAGAGCAAGATGTTGTATCCAAGGAGGTAGGTGAGTTTCTTGGCGAAGGCTGATGCAAATTGTGGGCCTTGATCAGAGAGTAGGTGGTCATGGAGACCCAACTGTTTGAACACATGTTCAAAAAATAAACAGGCTATGCCAGCAGCATCCACTGTTTTTGTACAAGGGGCCAATATTACCCTTTTCATAAGCCCATGGTCAACCACAACCATGACAGAATCAAAGCCCCACACTGCAGGCAAGTTGGTGATCAGATCCACAGAGAGGTGTTGGAACAAACAGGTAGTGGTGAAATTGAGGGGGACGAGGGGACAGTGAGGTATGTTCGTACTTTATATGCCTGACAAATGGTGTATCTGGTGATGTATTGCCTAACAAAGGAGGAAAGGCTGGGCCACCAGTAGTCATGGGAGAGGAGTGCAATAGTGCAAAGGTGGCTGCCATGGCCCCCTTCAAATAATGAGTGGGTGGTGGAGACAAGGTCATGGCAGGCATCCAATGGGATGTAGAGGGGATTCTTGAAGTACAGACATCCCTCAATAAAAGACCAGTCAGTGGCAACTGTGCAGCCGAGAGGGAGGGATTTGGTCTCCATATGGTGGAGGGCATCCAACATAAGGGGATTGGTGGCAGAGGAGGAGCATATCTTGTTGGCCAGTGCTAAGTCAATAGCACAGAGTTGGTGGTTGAAAGTATTATCAGGTAGCATCTGAACAGCAGTGTTGTTGTTCAATGTGTCAACAGTGTCCTTTCAGAACAGGGCATCCACAGGGGCCATTTTACTCCCCAGGAGAGCAACATAGGACAGGTCAAAGTCCTGCAAAAAGAGCAACCAGCATGCTTGCCAGCATGGCAGCTTTCATGGCTCTTTGAGGTATGTCAGATTCTTGTGGTTCATCTGGACCATGATGGGGTGGAAGGAGCCCAGTAGGTACTGGTGCCATTCCTCCAAAGCATGTATGATGGCAAGCAATTCACAGTCAAAGATGTTGTAGTTTCATTCTGCTGGTGAAAACGTTTGGGAGATATACCTACAAGGGTGTAAGTCACCATTGGAGTCGGGTTGCATCAAGACACCACCAGATGCCATAAGAGAGATGTCAGTCATGATAGTGAACAGTTTGGAGGGGTTGGGAAAAGCCAGAACTGGCTTAGAGGTGAAAGCTCATTGGAGAGTCCGAAATGCAGTTTCCTGAGGGGTATCCCAGTGCCAAGGTTGGGTCTTCAAGATAAGGCTGACAATGGGGTGGGTGATGGCAGAGAAGGAGGGGATGAATTTGTGATAGAAGTTGCAGAATCTGAGGAAAGATCAAACATCATTCATGTCCACCAGGGTTTTCCATTCATTGATTGCCTTCAACTTGGCAGGGTCCATTTTTGCCCCATTTTTGCTGACAACCATTCCTAGGTACTCCACCTCAGATGCAGCAAAGATACACTTTTCCAGTTTGAGAAACATCTCATGTTCTTGGAAGCGTTGGAGCACCTTTCATGTTTGTTCCTCATGTAACTTCACATCTGCTGAGTGAATGAGGAGATCATCCATATAGATAATGAGCCATCCTTCCACAATATAATCTCCAAAAATATTGTTCATAAACACCTGGAACATAGCAGAGGAGTTGCACATTCCAAAGAATATGACTGCAGGTTCGAAAAGTCCCAGGAGGGTGAGGAAGGCTGCCTTCCATCAATCCTCTGGCTTGATCAAGACATTGTTGTAGCCCCATCTGATGTTGAATTTGGTAAACATGGTGGATCCTTTGAGTTTGTCCACTAGGTCAGATACGAGGGGCAATGGGTAGGTGTTCTTGATTGTATGTTGGTTCAGGTATCAATAGTCCTGACAGGGTCGTAATTTTCCATCTTTCTTCTGGACAAAGAAGAAAGGAGAGGCTTGAGGGGACTTTGATGGTACAATCTTTCTGCTTTTTAGGTGTTCTTCAACAAACTCCTTGCAGGCTTGTTGTTCTGCAGAGTTTAATGGATAGGCCTTGGCATGCTGTGGCAGAAATGGATCTTTCAACTTGATGGTGTGGTCATATAGTCGAGAGGGAGGAAGCTTTGTGTCTTTCTTATTAAAGACATCCTCATAGTCTTGAAAGGCCTTGGGGATTGTGGTGGTCACTTTGTCTTGTTGTTGTGCTATTGCCATGGATAGCATAGTTCATTTCAATATGAACTCCAGTATATCTCCATGGGCACAGAAGAACCTAGCACACTGTAAAGTCAATAATTAGTGTAGGGGTGCAAGGGGATAGGCATCCCAAGGAGTTCTAAAGTCAGGTTGTCAGTAGGAAGGGTTAGCAGAGACTGACCATGGCACATTGCTGACAAAGATTACTAAAAAAGGAAAGAGTGTGAGACAAAATGCACAGATAGGGAAATCTGGTCAAGAATAAGAACCAGATATGAGAAATGAGGTCTAGGACAAGGGCCAGATACAATAGGAATGGCCTAGGAAAAGGGCCAGAGACAAAGATTATGGGTCCAAAAAGATGGTATTCTGGATTTGAATACAAATATTTTATAGTCCAAGGAATGCCTCAGACTCTTCTAAACTAACTAAAAAACTAAATAGAAGTGTTTGAAAGAGAAGGAATAAATGCTGGACTCATTGCTAAGTAAATGGTACCTCAATATAACTAAAAACAGATAGTCTGGATTGAAAGTGAAATGGTCTGAGTTGGATTGAGGCTATCTGGGTAAGCAGACTTGATGGACTTGAGGTGGATAAGGCTGCCAGCAGTCCGGATAGAGTAGGATACAAACCCAAGAACTTTATAGTCCTTACAGCGCTGGACTGGTGTCCACTTTCTGAACCCTTCTTGGAGTTCTCACTCTATCCATTCTTTGTCATTGCTGCCCAGGTACCTCATAAGGTACTGCTGTTTCAAGACCTCAGGATTGGTGCCCACAGTGTCCTGATATCAGCATGGTGTAATTATTACATGCCCCTCCATCCAGTGAACATCTGGGTTAATCAACCAGAACCAAGGGATTCCAAGAATGATGTCATCCTGGCCACAACTGAGGATATAAAGGTCCTGCTGATTCTTTATTCCTTCATAGTCCAAGACAACCATAGTCTTGAACTTTATGATACCTGACTGGTTTTTGGTACCATCCATGTTCCATGCCTTGATAGGCTGGTAAAGTCTGGCAATTGGTAGGCCCAGATGCCTGACTGCTTCTTGATTGATAAAGCAGCCCATAGCTCTCAAATCCAAAAGCATGTGCATTCCAATGATTTTGCCATCCTGCTTCCAGATTGAAATGGGAATATGAATAGAATTTGATCTTGATCCAGAAATAAATACAGGGGCTATCATAATGGAAGGTACTGACATTGGTTCAGCCCTTCCTCCTAAAAATACGCCAGCACTGGGGAGCTCCTGGCATCCTGTGGTGCCTTCCTTGTATCTCCTCCATCGAGGTGGGTACCGGCTGAAGATACAGCTGTGGGATACTCTTGGGTTTTGAGGATGTGGATGTGTTCATCATCCCACATAGTGGATTCTTGTCCCTCCAATGGGACTCCTTCTTCGTCAAGGGAAGGATCAAATGAGGACCTCAGTGTCCTCATAATCTCATCCCTATTTTGCCCATATGAAAGGTTCTTAATGAATTCATCCAATGGGTCCATGGTGGCAGAGAATAGTCTCCCAATGGTGGGTTGGGTCTCCACAGCTCTGGTCTTGGCATTAATTGGGCCACCACTCTTCTCATAACCCAAATGATTCCTAGTAGAACATCCTTTCTTCTTGCAGATGAAGCAAAGACACTTTCTAATGCATTTGAAGCATTCCCCAGAACTGATGGTGATTTTATCAACATCCATAGCATTGGAATCGCAAGCATGACCATGGCCTTCAAAAGCCAGTTTCAGCCCCCTCCTGATGTTTCAGATTCTTTTGAAGTTGCCTTCAATCTTGGATGACTTCTTGTAGACATCTTCCATGGAGGTGGCAATTTGGAGTGTTCCAGATGTGGTAAGTTGGGTAGCGATCTGTGGGTTGAGTTCTTGTAGATACCATTCCAGTAGGGCATTGAGATCGGTGATCTTGGATCTGACTGAGAGGAGAGAAGGGCTGGAGATGTATTTCTCAAATCCTCAGAAATCTCTGGTATCTTGTACAAGTGAAGAGAGTTTGACTCATGCCTGGGCAGCAGTGTCGTAAGGGGTGAACATGTTGGTGAATGCATTCTTGATTGCAGCAAAGTGGGTTTCTTTGTGGGGTATCCTGCCATCCTTAATTTTGGCAAGCCATGCTTCTGCAAAGGCCTTTCCTCTTCCTTTCTGCATGTGGTTGAGGAAGATATAACTCTCCACAAGGTCTCCAAGCATATCATTGAGGGAAAAGTAGCCTTCCATAGCCATAAGCCATCTGTTTGCATCACTGGATTCTCTGGAGAACTCCTCTGGTAAGACAACTTTAACTCTGGGCATATTGTCATCTTCATCATCATCATCATCTCCTGGTTCTGGGTCATTATCTGGGGGACCAGAGAGGGGATCTGGGAAGAGGTCTGTTCTTCTAACAAAGTCTTTGTAGGTTTCTCCATTGTTAGGGGAGGACTCTTCCTTTGTGGGCTCTTTGGAGATGGGTGGTTGAGTTGGGGTGTCAACCTGAATCTTGTGTGGGTAGTGACCACTGGAGGAGGCTCTTAATAGAGCAGGGAATGGGGTATGGCGACAAGGTGGAGGTGTAAAGACTCTGGTTCTTGGTTGAGAACTAATCCTTCTAGAGGATTGGGAAGAGTTGGAGTGGGGGATGGGAAAGAAGGCATGAGATGGGGGATTGGGTTGGGGTGGGGAGATGTGTTGCTCTTTGTTGGAAGAGGCTTCTCTATCTTGATAGAGTAGAGAGTCTAGGCATATGGACCACATTTTGCTCAGGTTCTAGACTACCACTGGGTAGTCTCCAGGGGAGTCAGGCTTAATAGCACCAGTGAAGGTATAACCTTGATATTTTGTTACAACCAGTGTAACAATGGTATACATTCATAAATGTGTCGTCTCATTCCTATCCTAGGTAGACTCTGGGATGAAGTTAAGAATGAATGGCTTGACCTAAGTCAACAGTATTGGGGCTGGCCCAAAGTGGTAGAGGAGAGGATGAGACTGTGGTGAGATGAGGCACAGGGGAGGGGATCTTGAGGAACGAGTTGACTACATGAATAAGTGTATATCAAGGTTAAAGAAAGAGATAGGTACAGGTGGCGCTCTAATATATATAGTATGGTACTTTAGGGCAGGGGTCAGAGCCCTAAAGGTAAATAAGGAAGTAGTACATTATGTCACGTAGCACATGAGGTAAATGTAGGGGATGAAAGGGGAAAATCATAACCTATGAGAGAAGGCTATGTAGGAGGGCAGTGTCTATGTGAGTCAGAATGAATAAGTAAGAGTCATAGAGGAAAAGGTATGGAGAGTCCCAAAGGCAATGAGAAGGGGAGTTCCTGGAGGCGATGAGGCACAGCCTATCCCTCAAAGAGTGACTCGTCTAAGAGGTCAGCCCATGTGTAGGAGGGGATCTGATAATCTCCGAGATCATGGAAGATCTTGGCAAAGAGGAAGGAACTGGGATGGTCAAGATGGGAGAGCAGGGTAACCAATGAAGGGATTGGAGTTGGGAGACAAGAAGAAGGAGGAGAAGAAGAAAATGGGTGTAGAGTCTCCTCAACCATAACAGCACACACCCAGCAGTAAGTGAACACTATTCGATGAATCATGCTAACAACTACCAGATGAGATGTTTTCATTGTTACTTGACCAATGATGCACTTGTCTTCTTTCTCTGAATACATGATGGGCTAACCTGCTGTAAGGTCTACATACCTTTTAGGGTTACATTCCCCCTATCTGACCTAATCCACTCACCTTTCCACTTGTCCACATGCATTTCCTATTTCGGACTGCCTTAGTTTTAGCTTTTTGTAGTCAGATCCCTTTTTTTTTAGCTACATTATTTTTTTTGCTCAAAGCAATACTTCCTTATAGCTTATTCCCATAGTTACAACAAGTCTGGGTCATAACCTGGACTATAAAAACCTTGTATTTCGACTTGAAATGTAGTTTTCTTCCCCTGCGTTGATCTCTCACTCAAGTCTCGCCCACCGTTTTCATTCGTATTGTATCTGGCCCTCATTCTAGGCCATTCGTATCTATTCTGGCCCTTGTCTTAGGCCATTTATTTTGTATCCAGTCCTTGTCCTTGACTGGGTTTTTCTATCTGCCTTGTCTTCATCACACACTTTTTTCCCTTTTTAGTAATATTTGTCAGCGACGTGCCATGGTCAGTCCAGCAAACCCTTCATACTGACAACCCAATGACAAACCCCTTGGGATGACTCTCCCCTCGCAACCCCTACACAAATCATTGACTTTACACCGCTTGCATCTCTGTTCTGGTTTGAAAGCTGCACCAAGGAAACCCTTTCCTTGGCAACAACTCTCGCTGGTGATATGGCTCCCATATGCCTAACATGAATTATGCTAAGCACTGTTGAGGCTATTTCTGTCAATACAGAAGTCCAAGAGCTTGTGCATGTGCCACCAGAAATGTTCTCAGAGGAAGAAATTAATGTTCTGCTTGCTGATTACCTCGCTAAAGAAGCCATGGAACCTAATTTGAGGTTTGAGGACAACATTGCCCCAGCACCAGTCAAGATTATATGGGAACTACCACCAGTGAGTCAGATTGCTTTGATGTTGAATGTAGCAATTTTGATCTATCCAGAACCTCTCCATTGACCACATGCCAGTATCATTGAGACACAGCCCTTCAGACCATTCTTTGCTGCTTATCCAAAAGTTGCACCCACCATAGGATGGTTTCCCTCAACTCACCTTTGAAGTGGATGACATTCGGCTTCTTGAATCACCCATGGCTTGTCTGAATGATATATGCATCAATGGCTGTATCCTGCTGTTAATCACAGACATTTAGCTGCTCAACATGGATTAGTTCACATATGATTTACACTGAATTCAGTACAATGCCCCTGATCATCTTCTCTGGCAGACAATGAAACATATCCTATTTTGGAGGAAGAACATCTGGATTATTCCTATCCATCGGTCAGATGGCAGTGGTCATTGAATTATGTGTGTTGCACATATTGTGTGCAAAGAACTCATGCTTTTCGATAGTTTGGGTGAGCTGCGCCCCTGGCACACCAATGCTCAGGTGAGTCTAACAGTGTGTTCCCTCTGCTCTGGCTAACATGATCCAAGGAAATCATGACCCACCTTTGAGCCATTTCCTTGCAACATGGTGTCAAATTCAATCCAGACATGAATACAGAATGGATTGCATGTCCCATCACTGTGAGCTTAGTATTATCTATCTCCATCTCAAGTTCCTTACAGTATATCAGGTGCAAGCTGTGCAGACAAACAGGTATGACTGTGGGGTTTGGATTCTTACTGTGATAGCAGCAGTTATACAAGGCTTTGATATAAGTGGCCTATGCAAGAAGGACATGAAAATTTTTAGATGCTACTTATATAGCATAATTCTTTCTGTATAAATATGAGAAGTATCATTGCTCCATATCATACAGATTCCTTCCATCATGCAGCTTCCTGATCTCCTTGTACCATGAATAGATGAGATATGCTTGCCACTGCAAAAGGCACTCTGCCATGTCACAGTACCTCCTTGCAGTATACAGTGACCTCCAAAACCATTGCAATGTTTAACCCTGATGTGGTGCGTGAAGTGCACCACCAACACCTGTGGGAATTTCGCTTAGCTTTGGTGGAAACAAACAAAGACAAAA
>JBBPQP010001216.1:0-12025 GCA_038092555.1 Boletus subgraveolens | reverse complement strand
GTAAGGTGTACACTTTAGGTGTCAGATCAAGGTTAGAGAGAGAGAGGTGTTAGGGCAGAGCTCTAACTTATATACCCCAGCTGTAAGGGCTTTAGGGCAGGTATATCCTATCTGAATAAGATGGTCTGTGCATAGTCTAACCTAAATATGGTAGGAGCCATATCTGTAGAAGGAAACCCAGCATCTGTATGGTAAGAATAAAAACAGGAAAGGCAGGAGGGGTCTGCCATGGGAGGGTCATGATTGCAGAAACACGTTGTGGGAATCATCATGGCATGACATGTAGTGATGGCATGTGAGTGATCACGAGGGTGAACTGAGATCAAGGCATGACACAAGGTTGGTGGTGATGTTGAGGTGAGATCTGGCCTCAACTAAGATGGTGATTGCCAAGGGAGCACAGGAGGACGGCTGTGCATAGAGACACTGAAGGAAGGCAGTGTGATGGGATAACCAGGGCTGGGAGGGGCACAGGAGGATAGCTGTGTGAAGAGACACCAAAGAATGTGGCAGGAAGATCTGGAGGGGATATTCCAGGGAAGATCCAGGGAAGATCCAGGATTGGGGAAGCACAGAAGGACAGCTGTGCAGAGAGGCACTGAGGGGCAGTGCAGGGGGGGGGGGGCGATGCCAAGGCTGTTGTAAGATGTGTTGCACTGAGCATAAACAAGTGCTAGGATGCACTAGTGGTGGGCAGTCCAGTGACAGGAGGAGTCACAAGATGGGCACAAGGTCCATGGGAAGAGAAAAAGACCAGGGGTGTGCTAAAATTGTAACAATGAGCCATCGGTTTGCATAACTGGATTCTCCAGAGAACTCTTCTGGTAAGGCAGCTTTGACTTTGTGCATGTCATCTTCATCTTTATCATTGTCGTCGTCTCCTGGTTCAGGATTGTTGTTTAGTGGACCTGGGGGTAGATCTGGGAGATCTGTTCTTCTAACAAAGTCTTTATATGCCTCTCTGTCATTGGATGAGGATTCCTCTTTGGATTCTTCAGAGATGGGAGATTGGGTGGGAACATCAACTTGGATCTCTAGTTGGATAAATGGTCTGCTAGAGGAGACTCAAGATAAAGTAGGGGAGGGGGTGACAATAAGGTGGGGGAGATATAAAGGTTCCAGTTCTTGGTTGAGAACTAATTCTCCTAGAAAAGGAGAGAGAGTCAGAATGAGGGATGGAAGAGAAAACATGAGACAGGGGATTGGATTGGGGTAGGAAGATGCACTGCTCTTCATTGGAAGAGGGACCTTCTCATAGAAGGTTGGCTAGGCTAATCTTTCTCATCTTGTTGGAGAGTTAGACTACCATCTGGTAGTCTCTGGGGGAGTCGGGCTTGATAGCACTGAGATAGAGTATAACCTTGATATTTTGTTACAATCAAGTAACAATGGTACATGTTCATGACATGTCTCTTGTTCCTTGTCTAGGTTGACTCCAAAGAGTTAAAACTGAATGGCTTGACTGAAGTCAACAGAGCAAGGGCTGGCCTTGCATGGTAATAAGGGCAGGATGAAGCAGAGGTGAGGCAAGGCATGAGGGAGGGGGTCTTGAGGAATGAGTTGACAACACAGAATTGTGTATATCAAGGTTAGAGAGAAAGGTAGGTACAGGCAGCAACTAAATATATATAGCAGGGAGTTTAGGGCAGGAGGCAGAGCCCCAAATGTAAATAAGAAGAAGATGTGTTGTGTCACATAGCATGTGATAAGTAAACTTATGGATAAGAGGGGAAACACATTGCTCATAAAGAGAGGGCAATGTAGGAGGCAGTGTCTGTCACAGAAATAATAGTACAAGAGTTACATAGAATGAGTTAGAGATGAGGTGAAATAAGAAATGGAGAGTCCTGAAGGTGATGAGGCACAGCCTTGTTATCCCTCAAATAGTGTTGTGCCAGGCCCAGCTTTTGAGGGCTCAGGCTTGGCAAAATCAAAGCCTGAGTCCTCAAAGACAGCCTCATAGGGCCTAGGGCCCAGCCCAGCTTAGGCCCCAGCTTTACATGTGCAAGCAATGCCCATACATATATGGTAAGTTGTGGCTCACTTATGGGCTTTGTTTTTTCATCCTCACCCTTGTTTTCATCCCAAGTCATTCCTCATCTTGTTTCCATTCTCATACAAGCCCTTTCCTCAACTGATGAAGATGACAAAGATGACAGATGAGTCCTCAGCCTCATCCTCAACTAATGATGACATCCTCACCCTCATCTTGTTACAACTAGCCCAGGTAGGGAGAAGGACTTCCACCATCTCCATTCTACCACCCATCACTCCAAAAAGATGATGTGCATACACTTTACTGGTGACACTCCTTGTTTCTGTCCCATCTGTCTCAGTCTCCCTTCTTCAACTCCTTCACCAATGTTCCTTGACCCTAACTTTCTCTCTTTCCAGGAAAATATGGACTGCTTACATAATTACAGTTTTGATACACCACTCACTGACACTCCTTACTTAGAAGGTACTATAGTCAAAAGGAACTTCAATCCTTGAAGGGGAGGTAATGTCAGAACTCTTTTCTTTTCTTTTCACTTTTCACAATATCACAGAATTCCTTCAAATACTTCAGAACCTTCTATACACTTCCACCAGATCACTTTCATTTCCAAACCCTTACCCTTCTTACTTAGTCAGCATACTTCCTAGCATATATAAACCCCCATATATTGTAGGTAGTTTCCTCAGAATTAGGATTGTTTTCACTCCAGAACATTTCCTGAGGGTTTACCCTAAGGTCTTTTTGGACAGTCCTGATAACTAGCAGCACCCTTTTTGATGACCTTCAGGCAAGGGTGAGCCACCTTGATGCTGGGTGCTGAAGGTGTGACTTGTGAGGATTCAATATCGATGTCTTGTAGCACTAAGGTAAGACCAACAATGAGCTTCTAAGTATTACTGAATGTCTTACCATCAGCAATTGCAGCATTGCCATTGGCAGCACCCTTCTTGGCAACCTTTGAGCAAGGGCAAACCAGCTTGACAGGTGCTGAAGCTGTGACTTGTAAGGCTTCCATCACATCCTCAATATCAGCAATATGTTTCATGCCTTTCGTTGTAGTGGTGGCTTTGGCAGCAAGCGCATTGGCAGCCTTCTTGTCATCAGCCTGTTTCTGAGCTGAGGTATGTCAAGCAACCTGTGGTTTGAGAATAAGACCAGGATGTTGACTAGCATTTGCCACTCTAGTGTGATGAGAAGAAATGGAGATATCATTTGTTGCAGATGACATGACTTCACTGATGAAGTGGAGACAAGCCAAAGGAAGTCAGATGGACCAGGGGAATACAAGAAATGGTGCTAGCAAAGGTCAGTCCCTCAAAATTTTCCCTTAGGTATCTTTCCTTGGAACTTTGAAATTCCTCATTGAATACAATTATTTAGTCAAACATTTCTAGGGACAATTATGACTATACAGCACTTCATTGAGCTACTGGCCTGTGTCTTTGTCTTATTCCCACACCCAACAACTTTTACACCATGTTCCACATCATGGCACATCAAGTTCAGCACTATCACAATTTCAACATCCAGCAGCATCCTTGCTCCAAGCCATCTTGTGGACATTGGTTTAGGAATAAGTCCAGCCTTACCCAGCATCAAAATGCTACTCATCCAGTCTTTCTGCCACCTCCACCTCCACCACCACCACCTCCTCCTTCTCCCTCTTTTCAACAACCACTACCTCCTGGATCAGACACCAATATTCCATTTGACACAGAATTTGGTGAACAGGTAGACAGTATGGTTATCCTGGCACCAGCAAACAATGAGGCTGATCATCATCTTGACAGCCCTCATCTTGTTAATATGGAGTTTTTTGGACTAAGCCACAAGCTCTATCAGAATTACCATATCAAACTAAGTGGTAGGTCATTGATGATGAATTACATTGAAAAAACTCACAATGTTACAACTAGCCCAGGTAGGGATAGAAGTAGACTTGGCCTTTCTAGGATTCAGTCACATAGAGCTTCTACAATAATGGAGGGATTGCTGGACTTCAGCAATGTTGAAGGTAAAATGAGGAGCATTGACTCAAAAGTACAACAATGACTTAGAGATCTGAGGGTTCAAGGACAAGGTATGAGTTACACAGAGTAGGTCAAACTTAAGGACAGGAATAGAGCTACGTCGATTTAAATAGGGAAAAGAAGATGAAGAGGCAAATAAAGGAAAATAGAACATCAAAGAATATGATGGAATGATTGATAATTGAAAGGCTGACTGATGATGGAATATAATGGAATGTGAAGGAAAGGATGATTAAGTCAGCAGAAAAAGGAAGGAAAAATAAGTAGGTGACAATAGTGTTCAAACAGAGCCACCAATAGATGACAAGGGAAAGCATAGCAATAAGACAAGAAGAAGAAAAGAGTAGTTGTCAGTGACAATCATAACACACAAATCATCTTGATTGTAGGTCAACCTTGTGACTCCAACAGGGTATTCCTACCTAATGGCACTACTCTGGTTCCAGTACCAGAGAAGTGCAATGATGATTGGACACCTTACCAGGACCACTTGGAATTTGAACTTGCTAACTTCCTATGCACACAGAATCAAATGCCTGCCACATAAATTGATTACCTTCTTACTATTTGGGTTGCATCTCTATTGCAGAATGGGGGACAACTGCTGTTTGCAAATTATCAAGACTTGTACAGGACCATTGACAGCACCCCACTAGGCAACATAAAGTGGAATAGTTTCTGTGTTCAATACACTGGTGAACAACCTACCAGCAATATCCTCTCTTGGATGAACGACTCATATGAGGTCTGGTTCTGTGATCCTCAGAAGCTTGTACATGCAATCCTTGAAAATCCTGATTAAATGAAATGGACCTCTGGCCCTATCACAAGTTCGAAACTGCAACAGATAAATGCTGTTTTCATGACTTCATGTCTAGGGATTGGACTTGGGAACAGGCAGTAAGTTTGCAGAATTATGTGCAGCAGTGGTGCTCAGGCTAATGTCATCCACCACTAGGACCTTATTGCTGATGACACAAGTACACATGGATCAACATTTGTACCTATCATCTTAGGCAGTAACAAGACAACCGTCTCAGTTGCCACAGGACAAAATGACTTTTATCCACTCTATCTTTCAGTCAGAAATATTTCCAATAACATTTGGTGTACCCACCACAATGCCCTTATTCTCATTGGATTCCTTGCTATGCCCAAAAGTAAGCTGTTTATGCTTCTAGTTTACTTTCAATTCATCCTTCTCTACTAAAACCACTTTCCACAGCAACAAAGGAGCATGCATTGCATGTCACATTCTGTCTTTTCAGATGTCAACTCTTCCATACTTCACTTTCCAGCATTCTACAGACCCTGAAGCCTGAGATGACAAAGCCAGAAGTCATGCATTTCGCAGATGGTCATTACCGCCATGTGATTTATGGATTGGGGCCATATATTGCAGATTATGAAGAGCAAATTTTGCTCTCATGCATAGTGCATAACTGGTGCTCAAGGTATGTTGCCATAATACTGATATCATAATCCACTGCATTGTTCATCTAACTCCTGCTTTAGGTGCCTCTCATTTCTGGAGGACCTTGATGCCAACTCACTCACATGGTGTCAGGAACACACTGGGGTGCTGGTTGAAGAGTTTGAACTCAATGTCCTCTGGGAACAATATGGTATTGTTGGTTAGTTAGTGGTATGTCTTCTGCTCTCAATTTCTGCTAAGCATACTAATCTAACCATGAATGGAACTCAGCCTAGCCATTCATGAATGATTTCCCTCATGCTGATATTCACAAACTACTCTTGCCAGATCTCCTCCATCAAATCATCAAAGGAGTGTTCAAAGACCACCTTGTTGACTGTGTTGAGAAGTATCTCAAAAAGATTCACAGCACTAATCAGGCAAATATCATACTTGATGACATTGATCAGCAGTATGTCTTGTTCATTGTTATGATTATGCAACTCAAAGCAGTCTAACAATTAGAATCTGTCTAGGATTGCTGCCATTGCCCCATTTGCTGGCATCCAAAGATTCCCTCAGGGATGGCACTTCAAACAGTGGACAGTGAATAATTCAAAGCACTCATGAAGATATTGTTCATTGGTTGTATTTGTGAGCAAACTTTAATTGGATATTATGCAGATATAATCTACCAGCAATTGAGGGCCATGTTCTGATAGATGTTATTTGGACTTTCCAAGCATTCTTGGAATTCTGCTACCTTGTCTGCTGAAACATAATCACTAATGATACTCTCACAGACATAGACAATGCATTGAATCATTTTTACCAATACCATGAAATTTTCCACTCAACCAGGGTTGTCTCAACATTTGCACTTCCTTGATAACATGCGATGAAACACTACACCTACATGATCTGTCAATTCAGTGCATCAAACAGGCTATGCTCATCCATTACAGAGTCCAAGCATATCAAGGCTGTCAAAGAACCTTATTGTCACTCTAGCTACTGTATGTACAATAAAGCCTTAGGGCAGATGCTCCTCTGCAACCAATGGCTCAATAAACTTGCAGCAGCCTGTGTTGATTTCCATAAGTGGGAAATGCTAAAGGGAACATGTCTTATAGTACTCTCTGAAGAGGAATTAGGTATGGCAATTTTTAATTTCTAATTCCGAAGCATATCTTGAAAACTGACTTGAAGCAGCAAATAGCAGTTACCCGGAGGCATCTGCTGGCATGTGTGACAGTCCATCATCAGCTGGCTATATTGAGGATACTGGTGGTGAGGCAATCAATAATCCAATGGTCATTGAAGCCCATGTTGAGCTTGCACGCTGTAGAGAACCTACATTACCTGAGTGCACACATGAAGTGCACTCCCCTTCTTCATCATCCTAAAATACTTCATATGTTATTCTAATTCGTCCATAGTCTCTTCCCCACTGTCCGGTGCTCTTCCAACCTTCAGAACTTCTGCTTCATCTCACTACTTACTTTGGACTCCATTTCAAATGGTCTACACTCCCTTTCTGGCCTTTATATCTGCTTTGGGCATTATATCTTGGTTCTGTGCTTGGGTTTCCTTCCCCACAATGTATTCTTTCATGTTTACCTTCTATTCTTTTATGTATCCTCTTTTTTAGTTATATTAATGCTTAATGTCCAGTTAACTCCAGACTATAAAGTGCTCTACTTATATAGCATTTGGAATGGATCTTTCCTGATCCTCAGTCCTGTTCCTCTAAGTGTTTGTTCTGAGTTCTCAACACATTTCCACTGTCAACACCATACCCCAAACACCTCCACTACCAATCCAATCAATCCAATACTACATTTATTTCCAGAATACATCCAGAATGTCTAATGTTGAGTCTAGTAAGCTGTAGCATTATCCTTCTCTTTGTTCCCATTCTTCTTCAAATCCCTTTAGAGTCAAACTATTCATACCCTTCTTATATACTTTCTTTTGCTACTAACCTGACTGAAGGAACTTCCTTCCAGGAGGCTTTATAGCAGTTTTACAATGCACAGCCTATAGATCCCAAGCCATCTGAGTTTGCTAAACCCACATTCGTTGATCCCAATTCAATAGAATGAAAATGATCAAGGATGATTCCACAAGTTAGTGAAGAGCTTGGGATCAATAACCTTGAGTGTCTGTTACAGTGCTTTCTTTACCAGCAGGAGAACACAAATGACATGCAGGACCCCATTGACATCCCTGTTGACAAATGCCCCCTCTACAATGGGAAGATCTCAGTTTTCAATCCTGCAGTAGCTGCATTTTATGCACCAAGTGACATTAGTGGTATCCATGGCATGTGCTGTGAATATATTTGCTCCTGCCCATTGTGGAGATATGAGTATCCCTGGCATGACTGTGCATTTGTTACCACTGACCCAGAGTTGACAGGCATGCAAGGTTTGGATGTTGTGCACATTCTTGCCTTTTTTTCATTCATGCAGCATGGGCAGTACTACCTGTGTGCAGTAGTACATTGGTTTGTCTGCTCAGATGAGCCAGACCCTGATATGGAAATGTGGATTGCTCAGCCAGGCTTCAACACTCATAATTGACCCAACATATCAATCATTCACATTGATACTGTTTATCATGCTGCACACCTCATCCCAGTCCATGCTACTCATTTTCTCCCATCCAAGCCTCCAATCCAACCCCATCATTCATACAATATATTCCAAGCATTTTACATTAATAAATTTGCTGACCATCACTCCTTTGATATTGCGTCATGACTTGGAATGATTACAGCAACTTAGAATTACTATTGTGGCATAGCTTAGATGACCTGTACATAACTTTTGCTACTTATTCCCACTTGTCTGACTTTATCACTTATACTACTTAATCTTGATGACTTGCTATTAAGAGTCGAAACTTAAATTGCTTAAGCTGCTTAGATAACTTGTGGTGTGAAACAAGCACCAAAAGTATGAATAAGTCACAGTAAGCAATTTGATGATTTACTGATGCACTGTGCCAAATTCATGGTTTTGCTGATGTACCTGATTGGAATAGCCAAACAGGATTTCTGACATTATGCACTCAGATGTCACCCCTCACACTCGAACCAGAGCCTGACTGCATATGACAATTGCGGGATGTCTACAGGATTGGGCACTAAAGGAAGGCCACTGCATTGCCATGAGGGCATTGCCTCACTGCCGTTACCTTGTGGTATATAATATAAACTGTACTGGTTGCCATCCACACACCTTTGCAAACACGCCAACAACCTAGTCTGCAACCAACTGCCATAGTGTCATTATGTCAAGCGTCCTGTCATGATGGTCCGACAATGATGGTCCTCAGCCACATCTGGTAATCTTGACGAGTGATGGCACTATCTGGGCGCTCACGTATCACCCCGATGGACGACGAGTTGTCACTGGCTCTGAAGATGGAATTGTGAGGGTATGGGATGTGGAAACTGCATCAGGATTTGGACCATGGCCTTATCCACACTTGATGGCAATTATTCAGCTTGGTAACCAATCTAAGGGAGAATAAGTCTGGGCTTGTGCAAGTTGCCCAAGGCCACTCGATTTCTTGAATCCGACTTGCACAGCTTTTATTATTGCACTTTTCACACTTGAGACAGGTCATCTCAACAGGTAAAAGTAGAAAGAGTCACTCAGACTGTCCATTGGAAAAATGAAATAAGTACACAAATTGATTAAAGTGGTTGACTCGAAAACTGGAAAAAGATGCGAAAGATGAATAGAAACAAGAGCTTGGTGCACAAGGGGGGGGGGATCCATCTAGTGTGAATGAGTGGTTGACTTGGTATGCTCAGCTGTAATATGAATGATCAGATTAAATCTAGAGAATTGTCAGTTAGTACTACCTCTGTATGCACTGAGCTTTAGAAATAATTACCAAAGTAAAGCGTGTGGATCAAGGACTTCAGTGTCATCACAGCTGCCAGCAGCAGAGTGGGCAGGAGCATGGTTGAGCAATGCATATGCAGACTGAATAATATTGGCAGTGTTTTCGGGGCCCTTCTTGACAAGTGCAGTGGTATACGACTGTGTTTCACTGCCCCAGTTATTGATAGAGAACATAGACATGCCTTTGCTCATATTTCCAGTCACTTTGTTGAGCGTCTTTGGCAGTGTGACTTTCCCCTTCTTCTCTGCCATCTCCTTCACAGCATCCCAGATATTAATAACACCGTCACAAACAAGGGTGAACGCATGCTCGAGCTTTGATAACAAAATCAGCACAATCAGATTGAACAGCGCAATAAAACATTACCGCAGCCAACACAAGCACAATGACACTCTTCATACCATAACCTTTCTGCAGTGCTGCAGTTCCCAAAGATGGGATGTCGACAGCACGGAGGGTTTTGCTCACATGGACATTCGAAACAAGTTTGATGATGAAGTCAGAGCGAAAATTGCAAGTAGGATTGAGATTGTCACAGTCTTCATGGGTGAATGGAAAATGTGGCGGGGCAATCAGATGCATGGTGATTTGTTGGATCAATGTGTTAGATGACTTTGACTCCATAGTACCCTTGACAATTTCCCAAAAATAGTGAATGATCATAATGAGGGCAGTGGATCCAAATCCGCTGCGCCACTCAAGCAGATGCTGTGATACCTATCCACATTCAGTGAAGGGCAATGAAAGGGATGAGAAAAAATGAAGCAAGGGATGACGGATGACACACCACTCCGAATATGGCACCCTGGATAGTAACCTCATACTGAACGTTGGGGTAGATGACAGAAAAGATTTCTTGGAGTGCCCTTGCCAGGGTTTCGTCAGGAATAGACCAAATACTTGACTGTTCCCCAGCCCAGAGAATAACGGTGTCCATGAATATGTTTGTCCACTGCTGATCTGTGGGAACAGATAGGTCACTATTCTTGTAATTGCTGCGAGACTTGTTCGCAGTGCCTGCGGCGCCTGAGGTTCTGGTCTTTGTTCCAAGCAAAGTATCTTCTGGCTCTGTCTTGGCCTTCTTTGGCATCAGCTGAGTATCATGATCTGCATGTATGACACTGACTGATGTCTGTTGTGACATCAACTAAGCATGAGTGCATAAATGCAAAGTAAAAAACGGAGACCTACTGATGCTGTTGTTCTTACTTCGCATGTCACTGGCATATTGGTATCAATGTCCATGTTGGGCTCAACCATTTCCCTGTCTTTGGTATCACTGTCTGAAATATCCTCGATCCTTCTCTTCATTACATGCGAAGGAACCCGGGGCTGAGTCGGAGGAGGGGTACATTCATAGTTATCATACCAGGGAGGGATTTGACTAGCTTCTATCTCAGAGTTGCTGTCTGGAGTGGAGGGAACAACCTAGTACAGTTGGTTCAGTGAATAGTTTGTAAATGGAGAAACAGACAGCATGTCGAGCACACACCAAAGCAATGTTCTTGTTTGAACGTTCCTTTCCGAGCCCTTTATAGAGAAGTATTGCATCTTGCTCCTGCTCTGAGTCATTGTTGTCACCCTCATCACAATCAAGATCAAAGCCACTGAATTTGGTTGTAATATCAACATCTGTCTTGGAATATTGAGTAGTACTAGCTTGAGTACTCTTTGTCATCACTCGGCTAGGCAGACTGTTGAGCATAGACACCAAGGTTGATGTATCTGAAGCCTTCACAGATGTCAACTGTGGCATCGCCGTTTTCTCGTGGATGACTGCAGCCCATCCCTTGATCATGCCACCAATGGATTTCCTGTCAGTGGACTCATAGTCAGTGATCAACAGGTTCACAAACAACAGCGTGGACTCAGTAAGAAGTAACATGGTTGATGTGATGGTGTGTGAGTAGTAAGTACCCACTTTGGCAGATATTGTGACAAGTTTGCTTCCAATGCATGTAAGCCTTTGGCATCTGAGTCACTGATCATCTTGCTCGCTTCACTGATCTTTGCCTTCAGCGAGGTCTTGCCCTTCTTTGATTTTGTACCTGCCAGTGTGGCCACCATCACTTCAGGCTGCCCCAGGCCTTCTGTTACGGTCATGGAGGAGACCCCTACTCAATTTCCTTCTACGTCTCCTCCTCCTCGCCCACCGACTTCAAAACCCTCGTCGGTTACCCCTCCTCACCATCTCGACCATCCCGGCGCCTCCTTATTCTCCTCCCTCTTCGCCGACCTAAGGGACTACGACATCCCTACCTCTACATGGGCCGACCTCCTGGATGAGTCTCTATTCGAGGCTTGACCATTGGGACGGACATCTCCGGAACATCCCTTCTCACTGCCTTCGGCAGTACCCGTCTTCATCGCCTTCGGCGATCTCCTTTTCTCTGCCTTATGATATTTCCTTTCTTCATCGCCTTCGGCGATCTCCATTCTTCTTTGACTCGTCATGACTCGTCTACAGACACTGCCTCCTCACAGCCTCTCTTGCGGCTGTTCGTATCCCCTTTACTTCACGGTCCGTTTATCTCACGTGATACGTGACGCGACGCGTCATTACCTTATTTATACTTCGGACTCTGATACCGGCCCTAAACGTCCTCAGTATATATATTAGGGCGCCGCCTGTATCCCTCTTCTTCTCTAACCTTAATCTAC
>JBBPQP010001215.1:0-12045 GCA_038092555.1 Boletus subgraveolens | reverse complement strand
TGTGCATGCTCACCTTACCGCTAGCATGCTCGTCTTCGCATCCGCGTCGGACCTGCCCACGCGAGAGAAGCTGCATCGGAATACCAAGCCTCTGGACGCGACCTCAAACGGAGACGGGATCGTTCAAAGGCAAAAAAACGTCCGGGAGACATGGTGCGACCGAAATAAATAGGACAGGATGGGATCTTGGAGAAGAAACGTGTACACAGAGAGAATGATCGTGCGTTTCAGGAAAAGGGGGGACGATGGGTATGAAGTGGACGAATCGATATCGCTTGGGGATGAAACTAATGTTAACCTGCGAGGTGACGCAAACTCACAGACTCCTATGTCCACATATTCCCGATTCAACACAGAATCAGCTGGATCAATCCGTTCCGTCATGTGCACTTGAGCGAATACACAACATCCATGCGGGTAAACTGATCGAGATGGTAGGTATCCGGATCGAGATGGTAGCATTGCCTGATCCTTGCTGATGCTGATCCACTATGAGTCTAATAATCTAAGCTAAAATAAATCACGCGCACCACAACATGGACCCCCGTGGCCGAGGGTTGAGATGGGTTGTTCTGCTGTTGCGCCTAAGAGGACGTAAGTTGTTGTGACGAGGTCCACTATCACCGGTAAAAAATAGACGCACCGGACCAACTTCCTGTACATGCGCGAGGCCTTGTCCGCTACGAGACCCTTCGTTGGGGTGGTCGGGAACGGTGGTCTTGGATTTACGCTGTAGTGTCCGAAATGAGTCGCTGCTTACAAACCCGAGGCACAACGAACTTTTTCGTTTCTGGCATATTTCGCGACCGTTCGCTAACGTAATATGTTAGATATACCACGTCCGATCGTTCATCAAGACAGGGTACTCACTCGCTTACGTTGACCTGCAGCCATCCGCGACGGCCCCTCGTTTCTGTCATCCACCCTCGGTTGCGAGTGGGAAGGAGATCGATTATCAGAAGGAGGCTGGCGCGTGCTTCCGGGAGGTCGATCAAGGTTGCGTGAAGTGGGATCCTTCTTGCTCTTCCTTTGTAGCCACCTTTCGAATATTGAATAGCTATGCGATGACTGGACATCGTCGGCATTTTTCCCTGCACGTTCCTCCGGAGGGGAAGTCACTGGTGGGATATCTGAGAAGTGCGATATCCCAGGGGAAGGCGGTAACTCACCCTCTTGGGAATGGTCAGAGGACGGTGGCTACAGTGGTGTCAACACGGAAGCAAGATAAGAGTGAAGCAAACCCCCACCTCGTCAAAGTCGAACTGAGGACTGGGCGTGCTCGACGGGACCTCAACCTATGCTATTGTGAGAACTTGCTTCAAGAGGGAAACGAACAAACTGATACCTCGAGGGGATCATCCCCATCTTTCCCAGGATGTTCCTATTGTACATACACATTGGTGTTAGCCCAGCTTTTTTGGTGACGGCAAGACGATCTCAGTAGGCTGGGACTCACATGGAAAGGACCATACAGCTCATGGAAGATCTTGCCGACATCATGAATGACAATTTTCCCGTCAACATATTGTCCAGTCGCAATATGGCTGCCGTCTGGAGAGATAGCGATGGACTGTAACTGTCCATTGCCCTCGATAACAGGGCCAATCCGAGTTAGCGTCGATGTGTCCAGGAATGAGATTGAATTCTGTGCGAAAGTAGCAATGAATTTGCCGTTGGCGGCTAGGGCAATAGAGTGGACGTTGTTGTCGTCGTCGTCATGGAGAATCGATGACTCTGCAAGTTGGGACCCGGCGGAGACGTCGAAAGCCTTGATTTTGTTGTCGTGGGATGTGGAAAAAATTTGCTGGCCGTCGGTTGACCACGCAAGTGGACTGACCGTGATCGATTCGGGTATGGTAGTCCTGATAGCGATGAGTTCATCGCCGTTGCGACTGTCGAAAATTCGGATCGAGCCAAGAGCGCATGCGGTGGCGATCCTCTCGCCATTTGGGGAGAATTTGACTCCATTGACCCAATTGTCGTGTTTGAGCGGGCCAACGAGTCTCTGTCCACTTGTGATGTCCCAAACATTCACTTCGTTGTTGATGGTTCCGGTTGCAAACCTAGTCGAATCAGGGGACACGTCGACTGTAAACACGTCATTTGCATGCTCCACGTCGACGACCTTTTCTTGCATTTCTTCGTCCCATACACTTGCCCCCTCCTCGGTCCCACACACTATCCACTTGTGGTCGTTCGACACTGAAATGGCCAACACTCTCATTCCTGGTTGCCTTCTGACCTCTTGACCGTCTGCGAGTCGCCACTGTCGAATCCCATGGTCACTCCCGCCAAAAACATGCATTCCGTCAGGGTGGAAAGAGACTGCATATACAAAGCCAAGGTGACTGGTGTCAAGTACTATCGTTTGGTCTTGCTGAATGATCAGCATTGCTCAACCCTCCTCAGAGCTGCCACGCACCGGTATTCGTCGACGACATCATCAATGGTACACAATCGTCTCTATCGAAATGTCGAGGAACAAGGGGTTTAGGTTTGCTCGTGGTGCACACAGTTGCTCATAAATACATCTCCTTATTGTTCACACAGCCGCTGCCTCGTGTCTTTGGCGCTTATGCTTACTCGGATCCCGCCGAGTGACCTCGTTGCGACGACTAGGTAAGCAGTCAAGTCACATCAGGGAAATCAACGCAGTCGGCAATTGCCTGTCCTGTCTCGGTTGCAGTACGGCGAGTGTACAATCCGCACTGGACCAACTCGCGACATATCGCGCACAAAACATGGCTCGTACTGGAAAGAGCTCACACTGTCTCAGTCACCGCATAGGAGCGATTATCACTACACTGTTCGTCTACTGAAGAGCTCAAATCGCTTCGTAGACTCGGTTTTCGTGGTGCTTGTCTCCTATTTCGCCGCGCATTTACTGTTGTCTTGGGTGTAGAATGGGTCTCTTCCGCTCTTCGGTTCTTTCATAACTTAACCTATAGGCTATCTCCTTCGTGGATATCACGTATGACATCCGATTTTGCTCGCGGCCTTCCTCCTTCCTGCAAATTCTCCCTCTTTGCTGTCTGCAATGGATCAGTCCAATTCGTTCGTTCAGCTCCTAATGAGTCATCTTGTCATGTTTGTCCTGATAGCACAAGTAGATTATCTTCCTCTGACGTCCGTCAAGAATCTCATTCACCCCTTACTGGCCAAGCGGACAAAAAGTTCCCAAGCTTATTCTCTTGGGCCAGAGGACGTACAAAATCCAAGCCACATCACTCTCTTCAATCTTGTCGTCTCTACCCTCGACCAATCCTTCTGTCGACGATTCATAGCCGCTCGATCTCAGGTCCTTTTGCCGTGCTCGTGCAGAGTCTCCCGTCACTTCCTCAGAATCCTAGTCCCCTCAGTCCTCAGATGCACTCCTCGCTCCGCCCTACCACGGACACGAGGCGATCACGGGCATCTAATTTTTCCGAAAGAATTTAAATACAAGCATTTATGGAGGCACGAGCTCGCAGCCGTGCGAATTCCCCCCGTTCCTTCATTCCGACAACCATCTGCTGTGGACACCCCTCTGCATAGATGGTGATGGCAGGAAACGTACATCGACTATTTCTGTCACCTCCCGCACTGACCGCCCACAGTCGAACACGAGCCATTTGAATGCGCTTACGTCGTAGTTCAAGAGACTGGCCGCCTTCCAGTCTTCCAAGGAGATGTCGTCTCTCAAGCGCGATAGTTCTCCTTTCCAGAATCGATCTGGGAAGCAGAGTATATGGACGTACGGTGGGTCGTCCATGGGTCATAGACTTCTTCCTCGGAATTTTTTTTTCCTTTGGGGAGTGAGCAAACCCTTGAAGAATGTGCCTTTCCTTGAGTTTATGGCTGTCGGCATAATCCATGGTGGCGAGTGAATCGATCGTCGTCTGTAGACCTTCAGATTCGGAGCACGCAGTCACGACACAGATGGTGTGGATGAGGCGGAGTCAAATGGTTCGAAGTCGGGAGGAGGTCGGGGAACGACCCCGTGAAGCGGGGAGGGGCATGGCGTATGTACGAATGACGAGCGGATTGAAGATTCACGCATCGATGATTCAGCGACCGATGCCATGCCACTCGAGAAACGGTAACCGGGCGAATCCACAGATGATCTCTTCCAAGAAATTCTCAGCAGTTCTACGCTTGTTCGGAACATCGACCGAACTATAGACTGCCAATGAGCGGGGGTTCGCCTTTCGGGCCCGTTCCGACGGGAGTGAAACAGGATCTAGAGGGGAGTATTGAACACTTATTTTTCTCACCAGCGCGTAGACCACCATCCATCATAATATTGAGTAGGTATTGACTTGGTGCAAGGCGGTAGACATTATTGGACCAGGCCTCGATCTCATCAGAGCGTTGCAGGTTGTAGCCATTGCTCGTCAGTCTCTCAAGGGAAGTATCCGGGTTTCCAAGAATAGAAGCACGCAGATAAGATGGTCGTGGCGAAGCAAGTAAAACGATACCACCGATGAGAGGGAACGAAAACTAGAGGGTAACCTCGGAAGCAAAACAGCCAATGCTATTGATCGCGACGTCCCCGATACATTTACCCAGATGATGGTCACCAGCGCGCATGAGGACCATGGTGATTCTTTCCTGTCTCTTATTTTGCGATTCTTTTATTCGGCTTGCACCATGACTCTGGCGCGTGTTTAGCATTGTTTTTGGACTCACCCTCGTTTTTTTTCGCTTCGATCATCATAGGTACAATGAAGAGCCTGCATGAGTCATCGCCACGGTCTACCAGCACGAGAAACGACCTATTTAGGCCGCGTCACAGTCGTCGAAGTCAACTCAAGACGAAGCCTAAAAAGGTCAGTTAAACACACTGGAGAAGATGTACATACCTCGTCAGGCAGACCACCGTCTCGATTTCCCTGACCAAGCGGAACAATTCCTTGAAGCACAGGTTTATTTCGATCTAGCCAAGCACTGTGAACGTGGATGAACACGGCTACGAGGGATGACAGGAAAGACACCCACCGTGCACGCGCAATTGGTAAACCGAGGACGAACCACTGCCCGCCAACTGTTTCGGGATGCGTTGATGTGAGTGAAGGCAGACGATCTTGGAGGTCACGAGGTGAAAAGACACTGAGAAAGTTGCTTTGTCGCCGAGTCATCGAGCGGACCCCACGAGAAGGAAGGGGTTTTATTTCGGACGGGTACATTGTCGTCTGGGCCCTTGTGTACTCGAGAACGCGACATCTGACGGTCGACGCGAATGCTTCTACGGCGAATTATCCCAAGGAACATAATATCTATATAGTACATTTGACTCCATAGTGACACGCTTGTGCATACCTTATGGGTAGACTTCGAGAGACCGATGAATGGGGATTGTTCTTGCAACGCGTACCTCTGCTGCTGAGGGACGTGATACCGAGGAGTTTCTGGATACATTCATGAGGGTTCCTGCATATAGTGACGCTACAGCAGAATCAGATGAGGGCGAGATGAGACGAGCCCGCCGATGTCTGGTCTCTCCTGACGCCACGTCGTTCGCGGAAAGTAAATTCGAAGATGTGTCCATATTTGGGCAACGCCTTGTAGAAATAACACGACCAAACAACTTACATCGAGGCTGCCCTACGTCACGCGTGCACGATCCCTAGCCTGCCCAAACTAGACGTAAACTTCGACATCAGAAAACAGTTGCTCTGTTCCTATGAAGATTCTACTTTCTCTTTTAAAAACGCGAAATTCTGAGTATGGCCCAACGACGAAAAGGGAAAGGTCCGTCGCGCGTATGCATCTACCTCGTCAGACACGTTGAGCTTTCTCCCTTGTTCTTTTTAAAAAAAACAACAGTACTTTGAAGAACGCCTGAGCAAGACTGCGAAGGTGCGAATGCGGAGATCTACCCGTTCCACCGCGGCCCAATTGACGTGTGGTAAAACGTCTACATTTACTTTCACAGGTTTGTCTTGGCGTGGAACAAAGAAAGACTCTGTACCACATTTAACAAGGTCAATCTCCCTCGCGCATGTCGTGTTCACACTCCTTGACGCGTTGCATCACAACAGAGGGCACGTATCATGACGCAGCAGCGATGGCCGACTTCACCGTCGTCCGAACTGCTTACCAGTGGTCGTTTGCTGAAAATGGATCGAGCGCACATGTCAACGCATTGCACACCACGCAGCACGCCACACACGAGGAGGTCTATTCGGCGACGTATCACCGTTCGCGGGTGCTTGTGGACATGTTCACCGGACCACTCGCGACGTGCTCGCCTTCCCATCCGCGTCGGATCTCGCCCTCGCTAGAGAGCCTCTGAACGCGATCTCAAGTGAATACGGGATCATTCAGAGGCGAAAGAACGTCCGCAAGACTTGGAGGGACCGAAAGGGGTGGGAGAGGGTGGGATCTTGGAGAAGAAACGTGTGCGAAGAGAGAATGATCGTGTCTTTCAGGCAAAAAAGGGGGGCGATGGGTATGAAGCGGACGAATCGACGTTGCTTAGCGGTGGGGATAGTAAGACCAGTTATGAAGTTTCTGTTTCTCACCGAGCTTTGTAGCTGACACTTACGACAGCATGGCGCGACGGGATGCCTCCCGGGAACCCTTTGAAGAGAAGCGTTCCGCGACACGAGAGGACAACGGAACGCCAGCGCGTGAACGTGCTGTCGCGATGTGCGAGAAAGACAAGGCAACCATGGACACGTTGCAACGACTTCAAGCTGATAAAGGGTTGGATAATCCTACATCCATTGTACGTATTATCATGAGTACACGCTCGTGCTTATATCACATTCTGGTAATACACGGTCCATTGTCTACATCGTTCTCTGTCTGCATGCACCATACCGTGTCGCAACTCTGCATCCTTTAAGCCACCCTTGCCAAATAGACATGCCATGTACTCTTCTCCCGAGATGTATGATTCCACTTTGGCTTCGATTCTGAATTAGAATGGCGATGGTATCCCTCTCATGTACTCGGATGACAAGTAAACCTATGCCCCATCACCAGGGTCTAGTTTCTGTGCAAGAAATTGAACATCTATACGCTGGTCTCCTTCCAAGAGTTGGGTTACACGACATCCTGCTACACTAGAAGATGCACATCCTCTTACTAGACAATCTGTACGCTTCGAACAGCTCTCATCCATTAAACACTGTCTTCCATTCGCACGTCCGTGTGGGTGTAGACTTCACCAACGACCGTTGAGTGAATACCCTGGTGAGCAGCGAGCTCCATCATAGACGGGCTTATTAGGCTTGAAACTGATGTTAACTCGTGAGGTGACACAAACGCAAAGGCTCCTATGTCCACATACCCCTGATTCGACATGGAATCTACGTGAATCACTTTGAATTACCTGAATCAATGCGTCCCGTCATGTGCACCTGAGCGAATACACAACATCCATGTGGGTAAACTGATCGAGATGGTAGGTATCCGGATCGAGACGGTAGCATTGCCTGATCCTTGCTGATGCTGATCCACTGAGTCTAACACTCTAAGTTGAAATAAACCACACGCACCGTAATATGGACCCCCGCGGCCGAGGGTTGAGATAGGTTGTTCTCTTGTTGCGCCTAATAGGACATGAACTGTTGTGACGAGGTCCGCCATCACCAGGAAAAAAGAGACGTACGGGGCCTACTTCCTGTGCATCCACAGGACCTTGTCCACTACGAGACCCTTTGTTGGGAGTGTTGGGAACGGTGGCCTTGGGGGCCGATTTACGCTGTAATGTCCGAAATGAGTCGTTGCTTACAAACCCGAACACAACAAACCTTTTTATTTCTGGCATATTTCGCCACCGTTCGCTAACATGATGTGTTAGACATACCGCATCAGATCGTCTATTAAGGAAAAGTACTCACCCGCTTACGTTGACCAGCAGCCATCCGCGACAGTCCCTCGTTTGCGTCATCCACCCTCGGTTGCGAGTGGGAAGGAGATCGATTATCAGCAGGTTGGTGCAAGCCTCTGGAAGGTCGATCGAGGTTATGCGAAGCAGGATCCTTCTTACTCTTCCTTTGTAGCCACTCTTTGAATATTGAATAGCCATGCGATGGCTGGACAGTGTTGACATTTTGCCCCGCACGTTCCTCTGGAGGGTAGGTCATTGGTGGGACATCTGACAACTATGATATGCCATGGAAAGGCAGTAACTCACCCTCCTGGGAATGGTCAGACGAGGCCGAGGACAGTGACTGCAATAGCGTCAACACATAAGCAAGATAAGAATGAAGTAAGCCCCCACCTCGTCAAAGTCGAACTGAGGACCGGGTGCGCTCGACGGGACCTCAACCTATGCCATCGTGAGAACTTGCTTCAAAGGGGAAACGAAGAAACTGATACCTCGAGGGGATCATCGCCATCTTGGCCAGGATCTTCCTATTGTCCATACACATTGGTGTTAGGACAGTTCTTTCGGTGACGGTAGAACAAACCCGTAGGCTGCAACTCACGTGGAAAGGACCATACAGGCTAGGAAGGATCTTGCCGAGATCACGAATGTCAATTTTCCCGTCACGAAACTGTCCAGTCGCAATACGGCTGCTGTCTGGAGAGATAGCAATGGACCATAACTCTCCACTATCCTCGATGACGGGGCCAATTCGAATTAGCGTTGACGTGTCCAGGAACAGGATTGAATTCTGTACGAGAGTAGCAATGAATTTGCCGTTGGTGGCTAGGGCAATAGAGCGGATGTTGTTGTTGTCGTCATCGAGAATGAATGACTCTGCAAGTTGGGACCCGGTGGAGACGTCGAAAGACTTGATTTTGTTGTCGCTGGACGCGGAAAAAATTTGCTGGCCGTCGCTTGACCACGCAAGGGGAGTGGCCGGGCCCTCCCATTCAGGTATGGTTGTCTTCATGGTGACGAGCTCATCACCATTGTGACTGTCGAAAATCTGGATCGAGCCACGAAGGCATGCGGTAGCGATCCGCTCGCCACCCGGGGAGAATTTGATTCCATTGGCCCAATTATCGTGTTTGAGTGGTCCAACGAGTCTCTTCCCGGTTGTGATGTCCCAAATATTCACTTCCTCTTTGGTCCCGGTTGCAAACCTGCTTGAATCAGGGGACACGTCGACTGCAACCACATAAGTGCCCTCCACGTTGATAACCTTTTCTTGCATCTCTTCGTCCCACACACTTGCCCCCTTGTTGGTCCCACATACAATCCACCTTTGATCTGTCGACACGGAAATGGCAAACACCTTCATTCCCGGTTGCCTTCTGACCTCTTGACCATCTGCCAGTTGCCACCGTCTCGTTCCATCGTTACCCCCACCCAAAACATGCTTTCCGTCGGGGTGGAAAGAGACCGCATATACAGGGCCAGAGCGACCGATGTCAAGTACTATTGTTTGGTCTTACTGAACGGTCAGTATTGCTCAACCCTCCTCAGAGCTGCCACGCACCGGTATTCGTCGACGACATCACCAATGGTACACAATCGTCTGCGTTGAAATATTGAGGGAAAGGGGGTTTCGTTTTGCTCGTGGTGCGCACAGTCGTTCCATAAACACGTTTCCTTATTGTTCACACAGCCGCCGCTTCCTGTCTTTGACGCTTATCCTTACTCGGATCCTGCCAAGTGACCTCGTTGCGACGACTAGGTAAGCAGTCAAGTCACATCGAGGAAACCAACGCGGTCTGCGATTGCCTGTCCTGTCTCGGTTGCGGACCTCGCTTTACGACAAGTGTATGTACAATCCGCATTGGACCGACTCACGGCATATCCCGCACGAAACCTCGTTCTCGAAAGGGCTCAATCAAACTCCAGATGCAATCATGATGTACATTTGCGCACGCACTCAATCCACATCACACCCATATGTATGCGCAGCCTAGGCATCCCTCCTACATGACTCCAATGCTTATGCTTATACACACCCTCGTTGACGCCAGCAATACCCTCGGATGTTCAATGACAAATTCCCTGGTTCATCACGGGCAGACTGTCTCAGGAGTCACTGCATACAAGATGTAATCGCTACAATGTTCCTCTGCTGAAGGGCTCAAGCCGCTTCATAGATTCGGTTTCCGTCGTATTTGTTTCCTATTTCACCTCGCATTTACCGTTGTCCTGGGTGTGGAAGGAGTCTCTTCTAGCTTCTCTTCCAGACATTCTTCGGTTCTTTCATAATCTGACATATGTGCCATCTCCTTCGTACGTATTAAATATGATGTCCGATGTTGCTCACGGTCTTCCTCTTCACTGCAAGCCGTCCCTCTTTGCTGTCTGCAATGGATCACTCCAATCCGTTCATTCAGTTCCTAATGAGTCATCCGGTCATGTTCGCCCTAATATCCCAGGTAGACTATCTTCCTCTAACGTCTGTCGCGCATTTCAGTCGCCCCCTTGCTGGCCAAGCGGACAAGATGTCCCAAGGTTAATTCTCTTGGACTAGAGGGCGCACAAAATCCAAGCTGCCTCACCCTCTTCAAGCTTGTCGTCTGTACCCTCGGCCGGTCCTTCTGTCGACGATTTATAGTCGCACAGTCTTAAGTTTTTTTGCCGCGTTCGTGCAGACTCTCCTGCCATTTCCCCAGGAACCTGGTCCCCTCAGTCCTCAGATGCACTCCTCGCTCCGCCCTACCCACGGATAAGAGAGGATAACGCGCATCTGATTCTTCCCAATGAATATCAGAATTTGGGGAGGCACAAGCTCGTAGCTTTCGGGCCAGTCTCGACGGGAGTGAAATAGGAGCTATAGTGGAGTATTGAACACTTGTTGTTATTCTCACCGCATAGACCACCATCCTTCATGATATCGAGTAGGTATTGGCTTGATGCAGGGCGGTAGACATCATTAGACCAGGCCTTGGTCTCTTCAGAGTGTTGCAAGTTGCAGCAATTGCTCGTCAGTGTCCCGAGGGAATATTCCGAGCTTCCAAGAGTAGCACTGTGTAAACGAGATGGTCGTAGCGAAGCGAAGAAAACCGATACTATGGATGAAAGTGAGGGAAAAATAGAGGACGACCTCAACATATTGACCCGATGACAGCCACCAACACGCATGAGCGTGTGTGGTGATTCTATACTGTCCGTTATTTTTCCGACACTTTCTGTTCGACTTGCGCCATGACCCTGGCGCGTTTTTAGCATCGTTTTTGAGACCCACTTTTGTTCGTTTCCCCCGACTATCATAGGTGCGATGAAGAGCCCGCATGACCCGTCATTTCGGTCTACCAGCACGAGAAATGACAGGTTTTAGGCGGTCAACCGTCTCCGTCGACTCAAGACGAAGCCTAGAAAAGTTAGTGAAACCCACAGGGGGAGATGTATATACCCCGTCAGATTGACCGCCGTCTCGATTTCCTAGACCAAGCGTAGTAATTCCTTGAAATACAGGTTTGTTTTGATCTAGCCCGAGCACCTCGAACGGCGATGAACATGGCTACGAGGGGTGATGGGAAAGATACCCGCCGTGCAAGCACAGTTGGTAAATCGAGGCCGGGCCACTGTGAGCCAGATGGCTCGAGATGCGTCGATGTGGGTAGAGGTGACAAACGATCCTGGAAATCAAGCCGTTTCGTCGCCGGGTTATCGAGAGGACGTCACGAGGAGGAAGGCACTTTGTTTCGGAGAGACGGAGACACACACTGTCGTCTGGGCCCTCTATGTACTCGAGAACGCGACGCCCCACGGTCGACGCGAGTGCTTTAAATTCTACGGTGAGTTATCCCGAGGAACCCAATGTCTGTGTAGCACGTTTGACTCTGTAGTGACACAGTTGCACCTACATTATGGATGCACCGGGGAATGGGGACCGTTCTTGTAACGCACGCATCTGCTACCAAGGGGCTGTGATGCTGGGTAAGACGAGCTCGATCCATTCCTGAGGGTTCCCGCAAACAATGGGGCTACGGCAGAGTCTGATGAAGGTGAGCTGGGACAAGCCCGCCGATGTCTGATCTCTTCTGCGTGTCGCGTCGTTCGTGGAGGTATCTCACAGCGGTACGATTCGCCGACTTCCCCGGAAGAAGCGTGGCGGTCGTCTCCCCATACTTGGGCATTGACAAAGCCTTGTAGACATAACACAGCCAAACAACTTACTACTATGCAGCTATCTACGCGCG
>JBBPQP010001214.1:0-12060 GCA_038092555.1 Boletus subgraveolens | reverse complement strand
CACACACAAGGAAAGTGTATTAGCTGCGCAAAAGAAGGAAAGGATCAGGCTTGGCCCTGTCCCACTCACTTCAAACCGCACCCTCGTCAAGTCCATACGTTCGAAATCAATGGACATGTCATAGAGTGCGATTCCCCCCGCCAATTGGCAGAGAAGGTGGCAGAGATCACCAAAAAGGATTTTCCCAACGTAGAGTAGCCCAGTCGTCTACCTCTACGGACATTACTACTTTGTTGTGTATCACACCTAAGTCATCGAATTCATTTTCTGTGTTACAAATCAAAGAACCGACTGAGTCTGAGTGTGATGCGGCTGCTGAGCGCCCTCCACTGACAATATTACAACACCCTAAAAAGGCAAAAAGAGAAACACCAGTTGCACCTCTGGTTAATGAAAAGGGTACTGAAAGTCAAACGGTAGAGAAAAGGAACAAGCATTCCTCATGGTTGAACACAGTGGATCCATAGTCAACACAATGGATTCAACAAGTATGTCAAAATACAGACAAAAAGAGAGCACTTGCACATCTCCGATCGTTCGTACACGACACAAGAACAGTGGAAGTCACACCTCAGCTGATCACTGAGATTAGTGGCATGTCCCCAATCGAGGCCCACCTGTTGTTGCACGAGCTACAAAGCAAGCCACAATATAAGAAAATCTTGAAAAAGGACGACTGCTCATTGACTATACACGTAGGAATGCTCTTAGATAACCAGGAGAACAGTTGAAGCTGATGCACTCATTGATTCTGGATGCACCGGCTCCACCATTGACGCTTCGTTTGTAAAACGCAACAACTTCCCCACACACAAACTCCCACATCCTATTCCTGTGTACAATGCCGACAGAACCCCCAATTCCCGAGACGCCATTACCAACTTTGTTCTGGTGGAACTTTCCATCCAGGACCACGTTGAGAAAATTTCACTTGCAGTGACTGACCTTGGAATGCACCTGCTGTTCCTCGGTTACAACTGGCTCAAACGACACAATCCAGTGATCAATTGGACCTCGCAATCAATTTCCTTCTCGTGCGAAGATCATATTTCCGATCTCGTTCCTACTGAGGATGATGACGACGATTCAGAGTATTGTCAATCTTGGAAGGAGGGTGATCGCATCTTCAAAATTGAAGCCCTCGACTACCTCATGTCACGAGGTGTCGCCCAAGATCTCGCGATCAAAGCACAAAAGGAAAAACACCTTAAAACCTTCAAGGACATAGTTCCAGAAGCCTATCATCCATTCAAAGATGTCTTTGCCAAAGAAACGTTCAATGAATTGCCCCCGTCTCGACTGTGGGATTATGCAGTCGAACTACTTCCAGGTGACCATCAAGTCGATTGTAAAACGTACAATCTCACAGTCAACAAGCAAAAGAAACTAGATGCCTTCCTCAAAGAAAACCTCACCTCCGGTCGTATTCATCCCTTGAAATCCCCATTCGCATCCACCTTCTTCTTCATCAAAAAGAAAGACGGAAGACTTCGTCCCATTCAGGATTATCGAAAACTCAATGCCATTACCGTTAAAAACTGATATCCTCTCCCCCTCATCGCCGAGCTAATCGACAAGCTCAAAGGAGCAAAACACTTCACCAAGCTCGACATTCGATGGGGATACAACAACATACGGATGAAAGAAGGAGATGAATGGAAAGCCGCCTTCCGAACCAACTGAGGACTCTTCGAACCCCTCGTAATATTCTTCGGATTGACCAATTCCCTGGCAACATTCCAGACCATGATGAACCATATTTTCTGCGATCTGATCAATTGAGGAAATGTGGTCATATACATGGATGATATCCTGATCTTCACGGAGACATTAGAGCAGCACCACCAAATTGTATGAGAAGTACTCCAAATCCTCCAAGAAAATAAATTGAGTCTACACCATACCAAATGTGACTTCGAAGTTGATGAAGTTGAATATCTCGGACTCCTCGTATCACACCAAAAGCTGCACATGGACCCAACGAAGATCAAGGGAGTCACCGACTGGCCCGTCCCCAAGTCTAAGAAAGAAGTTAGAGGATTCCTCAGATTCCTCAATTTCTATTGAAGATTTGTGAAAGACTTTGCCAAGATAGCTCGACCACTCAATGCTCTCACGTCAGAGAAAGTAGAGTTCAAATGGTCAGAGGAATGCCAAAAAGCCTATGAACTTCTAAAAGAAACCATCACAACTGCCCCCGCCCTCACCATGCCAGAAAACGACAAACCATTCCATCTCGAAACAGATGGATCCGGAATCAGCATAGGAGCAGTTCTCTCTCAAGAAAAAGAAGGTCGTTGGCACCCAGTTGCATTCATATCAAGGTCACTAAACGAAGCAAAGAGGAACTACCACGCTGCAAATCTTGAAATGGCTGCCATAATATTTGCTCTGAAAGAATGATGCCACTACCTACTTGATGCAAAGCACGAATTCGAGATCCTGACAGACCACAAAAACCTCAAATACTTCAAATGTCCACAAGGTCTATTGCGATGACAGGCACAATGGAATCAACTCCTCCAAGAGTACCACTTTGTGATCAAACATTGATCAGGAAAAACAAATCCAGCTGACCCGCTCTCCTGATGACCTGACTTCGATGTCAAAGTCAAGGATAACAAAGAGATCACTGTGCTAAGTCCCGAAAGATTCATGAATGACGAGGGAGCTGCTGTGTGCTCTATCACATTCGAAGAACAGATCAAGAACCTCCAGTCGCGTGCTGAGAGATTTGCTATCGAAGGAGTCAAAAAGAGCGATTCACCATGGAAGCTCAAAGACAGACTCATCCATTGGGGAAATGACCTATACGTCCCCATGGAACCTTCCCTCCGAGAAGCAATCATCGTCCAAAATCACGACCATTCTCTATCTGGACACCCTGGCGCATGAAGAACAACAGACTTGATCCGAACGAGATACTACTGGCCCTCGATGAAGAAAGACGTTGCTCGCTATGTCTCTGGTTGCGACGTCTGTCAGAAAGTCAAAACCAAAGCTAAGCAAACGCAACTGCACCCAAACGAACCGGCCGACAGACCATGGGAAGTGATATCAATTGACCTCATCAGTCCACTCCCAGAATCAAATGGCAAGGATGCCATCCTCACCATAGTCGACACATTTTCCAAAATGGTGCATTTCTTCCCTATCTCCACTACAATCACTTCTGCAGGTGTTGCCAAAATATACAGAGATTATATATTCAAACTCCACGGCACACCAAAGAAAATCATCAGTGATAGAGGGCCACAATTCATCTCATCTTTTATGACAGCACTACAAGAACTTCTGCAAATCGAAGGGAATCCCTCCACCGCCTATCACCCCCAAATGGACAAACAGTCAGAATGGTTTAATGCGTTGGTCGAACAATACCTCCGCATTTACATGAACCACCGACAGTCCGACTGGACGGAATGGCTTCCCCTCGCCGAATTTGCACATAACTCCAAAGTTTCCTCCACGACAAAAACATCTCCATTCTTATTAAATTACGGACAAACTCCCCACATCAATATGACACAAAAGTCGGTCGCAAGGAATGGAAACGAGGAAGCATCAGTGTTTGTCAAAGAGATGAAGAAAAGTCACATTCGAGCAAAAGAAGCTCTCCAACACACTGCCAACGACATGAAGAAATACCACGATCGAGGAGTTCAACCACCACAAGAATACCAACCTGGAGATCTCATACTACTCAAATCGACCAACATTCATTCAGATTGTCCCTCGCGAAAATTAGACGACAAACAATATGGTCCCTTCAAAGTCATAGCAAAAGTAGGAAAAGGAGCGTATAAATTAAAGCTCAATTCGAAATGGCAAGGAATCCATCCGGTCTTCAATGAATGTCTTCTCCACCCATACCATAAAGGAGAATTTCTGTCACAGAAGAAACCACCTCCTCCACCACCAGTCGTGCAACCCCAAGGGGAAGAACAAGAAATCGAGAACATTGTCGATTCACAAGAGCGTCGAGGAAACATTGAATATCTCATCCATTGGAAGGGATTCCCCAGAGAAGAAAACGAATGGAAAAAGGCATCAGAGTTAGACAATGCCTCCGACGCCATAAAAGATTTCCATCGCCTCCATCCGACCGCTCTTCAACCCAAACGTACTATGAGAGTTCACTTCGCTGACAATGACTCACCTTGTTCTTGCCCAATTTGTCTCAACGAACACCTCCCCACTCCTTCCCCTATGTTTCTTGATCCCGATTTTCTCTCTTTCCGCGAAAACATGGATCATTTACGAAATTACTCGTTTGATACTCCTGTGACAGACACTCCATATATAGAAGGCAAACTTGTCGAAAGGGACTTCGACTCTTAAAAGGGGGGTAATGTCAGAACCTTCTTTCTCTTCCTTCTCTTCTTTCCTTCACTTCTTCACCATTCACATCAATCACAGAACATCATGGAATATTGTAGAACATTCTTCTTACTTCTCCGATCGCTTACCACTTCTTAGTCAGCAACTCCTAGTAGTATATATACTCGACCTGTATTGTAGATAGTTTCCCCTCAGAATTGGATCATCTTTACTTGAGAACATCCCTGAAGGGTATTCCCTAAGGCCTTTCTTGAGACAATCTGATAGATACAACAAAAAGGGGGGGAAGAGAAAGAAACATGTATTATTATCAAGAGTAGATCTCCTCGAATGACCCACGTTCGGTGTCATCTCATGTACAAGTTGTTGTTTCAAAGACACGAGAAGCGAATCAGGTCTCTGTATTTCAAAAAGGTGATTTGTCGCGGTCATCATGTCGAAATTCCATGTCGTACTGTGTAAGAGAAAAAAAGATGATGTGGGGATGAATCATGATTGATATAAGCGATAACGATCTGGATTTTCTACAGTCCCCTTTCATCCCCCCTCCAAAGGTGACTGTGGCTATCGGGCCATCGGGCTAGTCTGGCGACCGGACTACCAACGGACACGGCCTGCGGTGTTACCCGTGCGAAACACTAACCCATAGCTAGCTTACCAGCCAGTTCAATGTTTTCACCACCATCTCTCAGGCCTCAGGCCTCATCATCATTGTATGTAAGTTGAAATACTTCAAACCCACGACCATCAAGGGTAATCTCCCGAGTACAATCATATCGTGACATGGTTGATACCATCTCCGTTGACTTCTCAGGTCACTGTGGACAAAGTTGACTCCTTTCTACGAGTTAGCGAGGAGACGTCACTCGATCTCCACCTGGAGTGCTTCCACGGGTCGTCGCATTGCATCAGCCCAAGAGGCCCCAAGCCAGCAAAAGATGGATTGCTGGTGATCTTTACCATCCTCGTTCAGCTCGGACCTTACAGCACGCATGCGGAATAGGAATACCGTGACCAACGAAGCGTTAACTCTACCCACTGGCAGCGCCGTCGCCCGACCGCCATTCAGGGAGTACATCGGCGTCAGCGAAGTGGTAAACCGAGTCTTGGACTGATTCGTAGCCAAGGGATGACATACATGACAGCAGAGCATGCGTTGCATTACGGGAAGTTCCAACCTGACACGGTGAAGATACCACTGACACTTGGGAAGATGTGGGCAAGCCCAACCTCCAGGGAGGCGTGGTTTTCAGTCTTGGGTACATTGGACGCGCTTCTCGGTTGGACGAGAGGTTGTTGCTGTCATGGTTGGTGCCGTAGGAGAGGGACGTCGTCTGCGCGAGGATGCAAAGACTGGAGAGAATCGTGAGGATGATGCTACCTTCGAGCAGGGTTACTAATACATCGTCGACTAAACTGAACGAAAAGGTGAGGAGGAGTATGCTAGGCTTCAACGTTGAAGCGTTCATGCCAATGGATTTTAAGCATTTACTTCGAGCTCCGAATCCATTTACTATCTGACTTCCCTCGATCACGCCGACGTCACCCCTGTACCGCGCCAAGAGGAATGTCCAGAGCGATCTCGTCGAATTCAAGTACTATGTCGAGCTGCGGTGGCAGTGACTGACTCGACTGCGCGCTGGAAATTCAAGTTCCAAGCCAAAAGTTTCATCAGTCCAAGCTTCTTGAACAAAAAGTTCGACCTTACTCGTCTTCCTCATTATTTTCCTCCGCTGCAGCTAACTCGTCCGCAATGCAGACTTCAACCATTCCAGCACTCCGCAGATTATCGCGGGAAGGCTCATCGATTTCTAGCATACGGTCGTGAACGAGCTGTGAGTGGGATTCGAGCCACAGTGTCTCCAACACGCCGAGTGAAGATACTGCGACTGGATCATCGTGAGCCCATCTGATCTGTGAGCTCAAGGGTTCATAGAGATTCGGAGAAGTCACCGGACGACGTCGTGACGAACAAGAGTGGCCGTTTGCGCCACGAGCCGTCACTGTCGATACCCGACTCCCGTTTGGCCGTTCCATCCGAGCAGAGTGTCCTGCGGGGAGCTCTACTACGAATCGAGTAGTGGACATGCGTCATTCACGCGGCGCAATGGTAGTGGCACCGGTGTTCTGTCCAAAGACGATTCCACTGATACGGGCTGCTCGAGGACATGCGAAGAAGCCGGGCGTGACATTTGAGCATCCGCATTCTATCCGTGGTCGGGAGCGGGCAAAGACAGATCTCATGGGCGGGCATAGAACGCGAGAACGGAGCAAGGTCAGGGCTGCGGTCCAGGTTAGTTTGACATTCTCGTCTGGTGTTATTGTTCTAATCAGATGGATAGTTTACCTTGGTAACATTGTCAATGGCCGTGGGCCTCTCCGGGTGTATAACTCGGACGACTCTGACGAGGATGTAGGGCCGCGTGGTCGGAATCCAACGATCAACTTGAACGTGACGATCTGAGAGAGTGGTGTTCATAGCATACACGTCGAGTTTTTTGTTCTTCCTCTCATCTTCCCTTGCCCTCAATTTGGATCGTGTTTTCATGACTCATTCCTTCTGCCAGCCACAGCCACTGAAGACTTCAGAGTACGAAAAATATTGTAAACCAGGGAGCCCAACATTAGGATTAGGAATTGTATATCTGACTGTTTAACGCCTCGATGACATTTCATAGATAACCACATTATCGCAGGTTCGTACCATTTTATTACGGGGGGTGACTTGGCTGACACGATCATGATCAGCCCCAGTGCCCTTACCTCATAACAGAACGCCGTTGAATACATTCGCCTTCGACACCGTCTGCGTCCAACAACAATTCTGTGCGTACGGTCTTGTCGACATTTCACAAGATTGGCGTGTTGACCTGGAGACCCATAAAGAACAACAATTGTGGGCTCCTCAATTATGACAACACCAACGTGGGTCGTGTCTTTCACGACCGAGTCTCGTGCGCTCTACTCACGCGATCTCTGTAGGCCTGCTAACTTTAGCACATGGTGAGTGGATACGCACGAGGCTCCCTATCCCCATTAATGAGAGATTCGCCGGGATCGAATGTAGGGACAACTGGGCCAAGATTACCTCCCCAAACAGGAACGTCAAGGTGCTTACATCGGCGCGCCGGCATGTCTGCAACTGCTGGCAGCGGCTACGTCAACTCGTCGACGCTCGCGACGATCACCTTGCAGATGAAAAGTCAGTATTCGTCCTTTGATGATGTGATGCTTTTGGGATGGGTCTTAGGCATAGTGAGCTTCCTTGGATGCTCTCTTTTTGGGAAGGGGACGTATGAACGCGCTAACGTGGGCATGTGTGATAGCGAACGGGAAGTATTACCAGGCTGTCAAAGCTGCGCTAACTGGGTCGAGCGGGCCTCCACCTATGTCGCCGTCGCCCGCAGAGGCCACCATCTCTCGGCTAGAACCACCACCACGTTCTCTGTAACGACGATCACGGCGACCTCTGTCAAGGCACGTGCGGACAGTCGGACGTTATCGTCGTGAGCGGTGCTCATTCCCGAGCATGTCAGTCTCAACCTCCGTTTTGCGAGGATACAAAGGCTGGAGACAATTGGGGATGATTGCAGCTGTGAACAGGGCTAGTACATCGTCAACTAAACCGAACGAAAAAGGAAGGGGGGTATATTGTCACTACCAAGCTTCAACGTTCAAGCGTTCATGCTAGTGGGGTTTTAACATTTTACTTCGAGCTCCGAATCCATTTACTGTCTGCCAATGACTTTCCTCAATTGCGCTGACACTCATCAGTACCCCTGTACCGTGCCAGACTCGAAAAGAGTGTCCAGAGAGATCTCGTCGTATTCAAGTACTATGTCGAGCTTCGGTGGCAGTAAGTGACTCGTCTGCGTGCTGGAAATTCAGGTTCCAAGGAAATTTTTCGTCAGTCCAAGCTTCTTGAACAAAAAGGTTGACCTTACTCGTCTTCCTCATCCTTTTCCTCCGCTGCGGCTAACTCGTCCGCAATGCAGACTTTAACCATTCCAGCACTCCGCAGATTGTCAGGGGAAGGCTCATCAATTGCTAGCATGCGCTCGTGAAGGAGTTGTGAATGGGATTCGAGCCACAATGTCTCTAGCACCCCGAGCGAGGAAACCGCGAGGGATCTTGGCGCAGTGACTCCAACCAGGTAAAGTGTGAGTAGGAAGATGGTCACGGACGCCCCGAGAGCAAACCCGAGCTTCGAACTGTTGCGTTTCAGGGTTCAAACCTTCAGCGTTGGAGGGACTTACAGGGATGATGTTAATCTACGGGCGCTGTTAGGGGAGGCACTATTTCATTCCCTCGATAGAATCACTTACGTTCAGTTGTAGTTGCACTATGATATCTGTGACTTCGCTCGTCCCAGAGGCAGGTTGGAAGCCGCCAGCCATACGACCAGCTAGACACGCGAGTTACTACCACCCACGGAACAGTGATAATCACATGGACTCACCAAGCCATATTGACTGAGCTGCGAGCTTGGATACTGTATTTTCGAACTGGTAACGATCAAGGGTAACTCCAGGTGCTGCACTGGATCCAGTGGTAAGTGCGCTATTGGTCACATTGATTCCGACATTTTCCATAATGTAACTAGGCAGTATCAAGCATGAGGTCGGATCAACACAGAAGGACGTACAAATCCAGGCTTCTGAACATATTACAGGGTCCCAGTCGTGATACAACGTTAACAGGGCAGTAACTTATTGGTGGACCATACAATATGGAGGTTGATATCTGGATGTGCTGGTTCAATGTATGACCAAGGATGAAAGTTGGAGTCAATATCATACTCCTTTGTCGAGCTCCGAAGCGGTACCGGGTGACCAGAGTGTCCATGGCTGTGACTGCGCTGACATATTCGGCTGGGTTGGATACAGGCTATTAAGGGCATCATTTTGTAGGTCCAGAGTGTCCAAAATGGTCGTTGCATTCAGTGAGCAACCTACGAGGTAAGTCACTATTGGGAAAGTCTGTGAGACCGAGTCGTTAGCTGGTGAGGTGACTGTTAGCTTCGGTAGTGATATAAGACAATATTTAATCTGCCTGGGTGAATAACGTTCCCGGCCTGATTCACTATCACACTGATGGAATTCCCATACGGCATTGAATCGGCGTCAAAGTCCACGGCAGTGGTCACTAGAAAAAACAAATAACCATCGCATCCGTAGCACTGTCAGTGCAAAGTCTTTATTCAGAAGCGTGTGATTTATAAACCACGGACGCACCTCCACAACGCTCGGGTACGTGAAAAGGATGGTGTTGTTCCCTGAAAGGCGATGAGAATCCAGTTTCTGACTCATGCTCTATAAAGACCTACACATCGATGGAATGGACAACTGTATAGAAATAAGCGGAGGCACGGTGGAGTTGAGTACATGCATCGAACCGACAGAGAGATTGGAAAGCAAACCACAGTTTGCATGAATAGTGGTTGCGCTGACAGTAGCATTAAGGGATGTCGGCGTGACTGAGGGGATGTCATAGACCGTGCTGGCGAACAGCCCCTCGGTAGAAAGGCCAGGAAATTGTTCAACCACTGGAATGAGTGGGACAATGTCAACCCAATTGAGATCTTCGAGGTTAACGGACGAATCTGGCCAAGCCGATGTTGAGTGCACCAGGCTGACCACGGTGCTATTAAATGTCTGAAACTGCATGACGGCAGACGAGGATATATGGAGAATCGAGATGCAAGCAAAATATACCACAATGCAAAGTGTCGTCCAAAACGACACTGAGACCTTCCTTTGTCGTGACAGACTGGCTACGGCAGATCCAACCCCTGTCCATGCGCGAGAGATGTCATGGATGCTTGTAAGGTCTCGTCTTGATGTCATGATCCGACGCAAAGCCAGTCGCTGTGTCACGAAAACCAGAACTGCAGTATATAGCTGAAACGAATGTCAGTTTGGCGCAAATCTGTTTTAGATAAGCATACCGTATAGAAGAGTTGCAATGAGGCGCTCAACGCTGTTGTTATTCCCGCGCTATCCAACGGAATGATGATGCGATGTTCGGTATGGTGGGTGAATACAGCCATGAGGACAAGATGGAATGCGACCAAAGCTCCATGCAGAACATAGCAGGATACAAACAGAATGGGTGAAATCGTCAGACAACGAATTTGAGGGACACATGAGGGCCTCTGCATTTGACCTCCGCGTCTTCCTTCAGGTGTCATTTCGGCTGACAGATTGTTTCATTAGCAGACAGTGCAGAAATAGAATGGTGATTATACCTTTGTGTTGTATATGTTCTGCGCACTCGAGCAGAGATGGTAGGCTTCGTGATGGACACCCTTCTATATTTCCATCTTCCGTAGATCCTGAGTTGTTTCCTTTCACATTGGCGAGGCAAATATCAAACATTCCTATAGATCGCGGCATCTCCGACGATGGGAGGTTAATTATAGTAAATATTTCTCGAAGATTCTTGGTGTGAGCACCAATCCACAACATTCCTAAGACAGAGACATCTTCGACAGAAATATTCAGATTTCTTGAAGAGCCACTGATCATAAAGTGGGCAATAGCTAGCAGGATGAATGATGCACCAAGAGCACAGATGACCTGTCCAAATCAGTGTAAGGTTCCCGACATACTGCAACTTGTCAGGGAAGACTCACAGGGATTTTGTTGATCTAGGTATCAGTGATCAAAAATGTCGAGTCATAGTGATAGTTAATGTTAAGCATGGACTTACATTGAGTCTCCACTTCGGTACTTGTTCTATGATGTCGTCACTGGTGGAAGACAGTGCAAATCCACCATTGCTTTCACCAAGTTGCCCGGCTATCGTGTGTTTGTCAGTGACGTCATAAAATGATTCTCAGGGGCTGCGCATACCTAACCAGATTAATTCTGCAGCTACTCGGGACACGACAGCTTCCGTCTGAGACGGGGTAAGGGTTACTGAAGGGTATGCACTTGATTCATATGGTGCAGTTATGTTGTTTGCAGTTGCATTTACACCTATTAATGACATCAGATATCTACAATAAGGTAAGTTGGTTGGAGGGTGGAAATTTGGTGTTATATGCATACATATCTGCTGTTGAAAGCCGAGCGCAGGTAGACCCAGAGTCTGGCTGACAAAAGAGCCGGGTATCCGGCATGCCATATGGCATGCCATACATTATAGGATAATATGAAGCGAACATTGCAGCCATAATCTGATTTATTTTAAGCCTCATCAGTATCATCGATACACAACGGGAGATACTATGACACACTCCTGGAGTGAGAACTTTGGAATCTGTACCATTGCTAGGAGACCACAGTGACCATCGTTGCGATGATACATCTAAATCTCCCGCAGACGACAGAATATCATGTTGCGCATCAAAGGTTAATTGATGGTTCGATGCATACAAAGAACAGGCCACAGCGTAAACGGTCGTGTTAGAGGTTTGAACTTCTCCACCTGAATATAGACAACATGAGTGAAAAAATCATTTTTGTTTGCGTCGTCCTCACCGTCTGTGGGAGTAAATTGCCAGGGCGTGTTGGTACTGACTGGAATTTGTATTGAACTGTCCACTGGTTCCATAGCAGTGGAGACCGTGAACACCAATGGGTAATCCATGCAGGCAGTAGTGCATGCAAATCCTACCATATATGCTATTTCGTCTTTCCCTGTGCGGTACGTTGAGCTAACACATTTGATTTTGATCTGTATCTCACATGGCTGGCCCACAAATACCGTTACGTT
>JBBPQP010001213.1:0-12066 GCA_038092555.1 Boletus subgraveolens | reverse complement strand
CTCGCATCTCGCAGACTGTTCAGGAATACTTTCGATATGCCACGTTCTCTCATACCTGGGAAGGAGCCGAGCCGCTGTTCCACGATGTCCTCCATGAATCAGTCCACAAACTGGCAGTATCACCCACAGTCTCGAAGGTGGTGATGTTCTGTATGACGGTGCGGGAAGCTGGGTTGCGCTGGGCATGGTCGGACACATGTTGTATCAACAAAGCAGACAGCTCAGTGCTTCAAGAATCCCTGACCTCGATGTTCCAATGGTACCACGAATCCGCCCTCACGATTGTTCACCTAAAGGGTGTACGATCCGATTCGGAGCTGCGCGCCCTCGTAAGGTGTCTTTGGAACACGCGTGCATGGACATTGCAGGAATTCATTGCATCTCGGGTTATCCGCTTCTACACGGAAGATTGGAAACCTTATCTTCCTCACGAGAGTGTGTATAACCACAAGGATTCATCCACGATCATGGGCGAGATGGCGGACGCAAATGGCGTTAACACACAAGTTTTGCTCTCTCTCCGACCTGGATCTGAAAACGTACGAGAGAAACTTTGCCTTGCAGCGACACGCTTCGCCACGAAACAGGAGGATATAGCCTACTCGCTCTTTGGTATATTTGATGTGTCTATCCCAGTCACGTACGGCGAGGGCCAACAACGCGCTCTAGGTCGCCTCTTACAAGAGGTCTTGACTCGATCAGGTGACGTCACCGTTCTAGCCTGGACAGGGAAGGGATCCGACTACAATAGCTGTCTTCCTGCTGAGATTGGCGTATATCACGAGCCAACGTCACCCTACATCCCGTCGCTAATTGAAGATGACAAGATGGACGCTTTGGTCACAGAACTACAGACGTCCTTGGGACATCCTGACTCCGCTGTGATGCTATATAACCAAGTCATTGCTCTCCCATCGCCACGTCTCTTCAGCCGCCGCTTGAGCTTATCTTGTATTGTTTTTCCGCTGAGAGGTCCATTAGTCTCGAGCGGTGCCGGTGATTCTCAGCATGTTTATCGCGCCATAACATCCGGACTCGGGAACGTCGAAATCAAGACGGCAGAGGACTTATCTAGCCTTGGGAATCTGGTTCTCGTGCATCCATGGCTCCGGTGCCTGCTTGATCCTATCCTTCCTTTCGAGGATGTGGTTGTGGACGATCACGCTGAACCGCTCACCCCAGTCGATGGGGATGGTGGGGATGGCAATTTCGATGCGCTCTCTCCCCTCTCATCACACACTGTACCCCCTTCATACGACAAGTTTACCAGAGCATTGCGTCTTTTCGCGCGTCTCAGACAGCCTTTTGGAGCGCTATTGCTCGTTCCTCTATCCCACAATGAATACAAACGTGTCGCATCTGATCACCTTATCGTTGTACAACTACTCGAGAACGTTTCACCGCGCTATCTCGCACAGAAGATACAGACACTAGATATCTTGTAGTAGTTGCCCTACTGTCTTGGTGGATTTGGTTGTCTTTTTTTCAGGATTACTCGCTCTTGCCATCTCGCATCGTGATTTGGTTGTTTTGCTCGCCGTCTTGCTTCGCTATGCTTTGCGTAATGTATACCAACTCGTTTGTAGTACCCATGTTAGCATCAGGAATTTAGACACTGGATGAATCGATGAACGGCCGAACTTCAGCACTGAACGTTGAACCCGAGACCCAATACAATATAACCAGATGTTTTTTCAATCGGGGTAGGGGAAACGGCCAGTAGTCGAAGTCGACGTGACTCTACTTGGACGCGCTGACGTAATCAAAGGTATCCTAACGATCGTTTTGCACTGAACGCGTTCGTCGAGTTAAACATGAAAGCGACGACGACCCCGTCCACGTCGACGCCCGTCGCACACAATGCCCTCCCTCCCCCCTCGGCTGCATCCTCCGCACGTTCATCTCGCATTGCAACCCATTCCCACATCAAAGGTCTCGGTCTCAACGCAGAAGGTATCGCCACACCTGAAAGTGCTGGATTCATCGGCCAAACCAACGCACGCGAGGTACGTTTCGTCGCCGTCGGTGCACGCGTGCACGTTAATGCCCCTTCGTATCTTCTTACTTACCCCCATCCCTTCTTAAACTCTGACGCGCGTCTCGCTTTGTGGTATTTGCTTTGCCTTAGGCCTGCGGTGTCGTCGTCGATCTCATCAAATCACGCAAATTTTCTGGACGCGCACTCTTACTCGTCGGTGCACCAGGGACGGGTAAAACGGCGCTCGCACTGGCGGTGTCACATGAGCTTGGAGTCAAAGTACCATTTTGCCCGATGGTAGGGTCGGAGGTGTATAGTACGGAGGTGAAGAAAACAGAAGTTCTTGCAGAGGCATTTCGGAGAGCTATCGGTGCGTCCCGTGTTTGCGTTCTTGTTCGTGTTCATGTCCGTGTCCGTGGCGATGGTATGGGCCTACTTACGAACGCACGCCCAACTCATCCCGCGTGATCACATTATTCATGCTCGTTTTTTTCAGGCCTCCGGATAAAAGAAACAAAAGAAGTGTACGAAGGCGAAGTTACAGAGTTGACGCCCACCGAATCTGAAAACCCACTGAGTGGATACGGCAAAACGGTATCGCACGTCATCGTCGGCCTCAAAACCGTCAAAGGTACAAAACAACTTCGGCTCGATCCCACCATATACGAAGCCATCCTCAAGGAAAAAATTGTCGTCGGTGACGTCATCTACGTTGAAGCTAACACGGGTGCTGTCAAGGTAATCTTTGCATATCTGTTGCCCGTTCCGACCGCCGACTATGTATAGCGAGTGGGCAGGTCAGACGCGTACGCGTCATCTTACGATCTCGAATCCGAGACCTACGTCCCTCTACCAAAGGGGGACGTGCACAAGCGGAAAGAACTTGTGCAAGATGTCACTCTTGGCGATCTAGATGCTGCGAATGCTCGGCCACAGGGTGGACAAGACATCATGAGCGTGATGGGAAGCCTCATGAAGAGTGGTCGGACAGAAGTAACCGACAAGCTTCGCAGAGAAGTGAACAAAGTCGTCAAGGGTTATGTAGACCAGGGTGTCGCAGAGGTCATCCCTGGAGTGGTGTTTATTGACGAGGTACGCCCAAATGGCCGCACCATATGAAATTGCGAACTGATGTGGGTCCATGTAGGTTCATATGCTCGATGTCGAGTGTTTCACGTATCTAAACTCTTTGCTCGAATCACCAATGGCTCCGACAGTTATCCTTGCAACCAACAGAGGCAATGCGCTCGTACGTGGAACGACCGATGTCGTCTCTCCACATGGGATACCAGTCGATCTGCTCGATCGGTAGGGGTCTCTTGTGAGGTAAAGACGCGTCTTACGCTTTGGACAGGTGCCTCATCGTGAAGACAGATGGGTACAACCACGAGCAAATTGCCAAAGTGGTCCAGCTTCGTGCGAATGTAGAGGGGCTCAAACTTGGAACAGGCGTCCTGGAACGAATGGCGGAAGAAGGGGAACGCGGATCGATGCGGTGTGTTATCACGATCTAATAACGTTATGGCTTTGTGATACTTATGATTTGATCAGTTACGCCCTTCAACTACTGGCCCCGGCTTCCATTCTAGCCGGGTTGGCGGGCCGAAATGAGATAGTGGTGGAGGATATCGCAGAGATGAATGAGCTTTTCTTGGATGCTAAAACTTCTGCAAGTCACATCGCCACAAATGGCGGATATGATGGTGGTCGGATGTCGTAGTGCGTGTTTGATGGGTGCATGATTGCTTGTATTCAGCGTCGATGTCGCGTCATCGACCGTGTGCATGTATTGATACCATCTTTCACGCGACATTCAGCCTGTTTTTATCTCCATTGAGGTGGATGCTTCGGTGTCAGCTGACGACATTAGCACGACATGCGCATCTTGTCGCAGTCGAAGAATCCTAGATCCGTTTCCACTCCAGCTGACCTCGTGGACATCGTTCGGTAATGCACCACTAACATCGATGAGGTCACTGAGAGCTAGTTTGGAATCACTTTAATCAAAGTGTAGTTGGAGCAGACGGTTGCGAAACTCGTGCACCACACACGTGAGTCCTGAAGTGAGGAGTGATGTCACCGTAATGTTCGATGTGGAGCACGATTGTCTGTCTATGCCTGCATTTCATGATGTCAAGTTCGAGCTTTGAGCCCACTCACCGAGTGACCCGAGGTTGACGAGTAAAATAGTTTGTCTCACGGAATCAGATGGACGAGGGTCATGGGAGACCGACTTGTATAACTCTAATGACCTGGGCCAGGGACACAGATACTATATTTAGTAACCCTACTCTAGCCTAGCCTCTGAGCAACTTGGCTATTCTCGGCACGCCATCCCAGGCCTGATAGACAGGTCGGTCGCCATCGGTCGCCGAACAAATCATGGCGTCCGAACCATCGCTCCGCGGCCCCGGATGTACCTGGCGTCGACCCCAGCAACTCTGAAACTCGGCGAGCGCCAAATTTGCTAGGGACGTGATGTGAACCAGGGAAAGCCTGGGAAGGTGAAAGCACAACAACAATAGCTGTACGGCCGCAGTACTGGTTTTTGGTCACGCTGCTGCGGGAGAGTAAGTGGAGTTGGGTCATATCCTGTGCTAGTGCGCTGAGAAGACGACCCAGCGCACGTTCACATGTGGCGTGACATCTGGCAGGCGGGTTTATTCCCCCGAGTTCTCCTGAAGGAGGCACATTGACAGGGCAGCGCCGACAGTAGCTCCATCTCTGCGACCCGCCTGATCATCCATCAAGTGCCCAGTTTGTCCATTGGACACGTAACTGTTCGCCGTGCCATCGACCCCAGCGTCGCGTAACCCCTCCACCTGACCAAATCGTTGGCAATAATTGTCCCTATGGCGTTGACTCGTCAACTATACCATCTGTCCACACAGCCCGGTTTGGTTTCGGTACCTTGCCCATCAAGGTCCATGCACAATCCGAGCCCTCAGATTTGCCGTGGTTCCACCCTTGTCCACTCGTTTCGCTTGGCCCTGCCCCGTGCCCTATACTTCATTTGTATCTTGGTCCTATGTTGGAACTTTGCAACTCCGCGATCCGGATATGGCGAGCTCCTCATACTTGCTCGCTTCTTTTCACAATGGCGAAAAGGGACAGTCACCTTGCGCCTTTCCGACCGGATGTGGAGGGGACCTTCCTGGTCCCTCCGTGTGCAGTCCTGCGGGCACAGCATATAAAATGTGGTACCACCACGGTGTCAGCAGTCTCTCCGACCCCATCTCTTCCTCCTCCACTCTCCAGTCCCCCCTCCTCTCCCCTTCGACATGATGAGGAACACCCAAATGCCCTTTACCTTTGAGGACCGTACTGGACAACTCAAGGGCTCCGACTATGATGACATCTACGACCGCATGTTCATCCGCGTCACGCCATACCCGCACGCTAGTAATAATACTACGCTTGCAATCTATGTCATGGGTCGTCGATCGACACGTCACGCCGACATGCGCCATCTTGAACGACACCCGTCCGTCGTCCTCGAGTTCGGCGGCCCCTCCCTCGGGCTAGGCACGATCCACTTTCTCAAGCCGCCCGCCGCCAACGTGTCTATCCCCATGAACAACTATCTTCGCAAAACGGCTCTGTTCGGGGGGTGAGCGCCTATATCTTTGCCTACGTGTCCTAGTCCTTTGAACGCTCACACATGACCATGTTCCCGTGCAGCTCCCTCTCGAGGAAATTCAGAGCATCCGACGGACGGGAATACAAATGGCAACACAAAACGATTGACGATCATGAGTGGTCGGTGCGTTACTCATCCTCCCTAGCACAACGAGCGATGATTAACGTTTACACTCCCAACCCCCCTTCTCTCAGTGTGTCTCGGATGAAAACTGCATCATCGCGCACTACGACCTTCGACCTCCCAACGTCACCGCGTACGGCGTCTCGGGAAACACCCTGACCATCTATGATGCGTTTTCACACTTGTGCATGGGTAAGCCCATCGTCCTCTGCCCACCGTTTGACGTGTCTGAGACCGATGCGTGCATAGATATATTTGCATCGCTGACGATCATGCGTTACATTGCCGAGAATGCACTTTAGTGGCGCCACTGAGGGGAAGAAACACGCTACAGTGACGCACTCGGACACTCCGGATTGGACACTCCGCACTAAGTCGGCGTACGCCTGTTTCCCCATTCCCAAAAGCCCCCTTTCCATCGGTCTTCCGAAGGGTGCACCCTAGTCTGTCCAAAAAAAGAAACGAAGAGAAGGGAAGCAAGGGTAAAAAAATTGTCCGGTGATGCGCAGTGAATGAAATGTCAACGACAGTTCATCTTAAACCCCCCTTTACCCAACATCGTCATCTTTAGTATACCTAATTCATTTCTTCAGAGAATCGAACTCGACTTGGATAGTTACATGTGCATCATATCGTATCGTATCGTATCGTATCGTATCGTATCGTAAGCCATCTCATGTTTTCTTTTTCGTTGCATCGTTCTCGTCTTGGACCATCATAGTGCATGTTTGTCTTTCCGTTTTCTTGTCTCGCTACCCACTTGATCAGACCTCTGTCGCACCCGATACCGGACACATATGCGTGTTACCCTCGAACGTTCCCCCAGGTGGAAGCTTACATGCGAGTAACGTTTCGCACCGGTATGACCGGCCCTGCGACGCCCTGAGATCCCAATCTTCCCGGGTAACCCAACGCTCCGCAACTCCGAGCCCAGCCCAAGTATCATATCAGCGATCATGACACACGTATTCATGACCTTTCTCGGATCGGATATCAATTTCACAATCCCCAGGCACGGCACAGGAGTGGTGGTAGTAGTAGTGTCACTGTGATTCTGCAAATCTGTAGACCGTCGTCATCCGTGTCACGCCGGTACTCGACGGGTGCGAGACTCAATATAACGCCGAAAACAAAAAGGCAAGAGAAACTTGGGAAAACGAGACGGCCAGGGGGTTATGCATTATGGCCGAGAAACCCGTACAGGCGATCACTGATTTCACCGGCCTTTTGCAAGTAAACGTACATACTGACGGGCCGATGTGATCGTGTGATCGACTGCACAGTGATGCAGTTGATGTTTCGAGTCATGTGTGGGCTGGGAGGGTTGACACGAGAACATCCGGATAGCGGCTAGTATACCGGTGCGCTTGGGCATAGGTGAGGCGAGGCCGCTACACCGCACGGACAAGATAAAGCACGAGCCTCGGGCGAGCTCGGATGACTTGAATAACGTGGTCAGAGAGTGATGATACTCGAGGGTTTGAAACACGAGTACTGATGGACCCGTCAGACTTGGAGTTGTATCCGCGGCGGAGGCGCGAAAGAGCAGGAGATTTGAACTTATCCCACGCCACGATGTCAGCCTATGCTGAGTTAAGGGTAGGCATATGTAGGTAGAATGGTAAGCATAGATAAAAGGATAGGCATAGATAAAAGGATAGGCATAGATAAGGGGTAGGGATAGGTGAAGGGTAGTACGCGTAGGTAAAAGGTGGACATAGATAAAAGGATGGGCGTATATAAAAGATAGGCATAGGGAAAAAAGTAAGCATAGGTGGAAGGGTATGCACGAGAGGTTCCTTCGAATCCTTCTCAACTAGCGTCAATACTTGTCAAAGAAGGACCAACAAGGTAGTCACGGAATTACTCACATGCAAATTCCAAACGAGGTCGGGGTGTAACGATGGAACCAAACTCGACAGCCTTCGGCTGTTCCGTCTGGGTCTCACTGGACCCCCCGGGGAGACAGACAGCTGTCTTGACTTCTATCAGGCAACACGAAACCAATAAGCGTCGCCCACAACAATATGATCACCGACGGGCGCACCGCTGAATGAACTACCATCGACGACAAAGGCATGCCTAGCAAGACTCCTTCTTTCGATTCGCCGTAGGGGGCTTGTCGCTGACGTCCGGGACTGCCCAGCACGAGGCTGGGACGGAGGGGTATCTTGGACTATCATAGTCAAGCTATCGCATGGCCTGTTCTCTTTACCACTACACTCCGCGGGTATCAGGCGTTCCATGGGTATCGTGAGTTTGGGTATCATGGTATTTCGGGTATCTTGTCAGCGCCGGGCTGACCAACATCGATATGGGCAGTGGCAAGAGGCTCGCTGGTAATCTCGAGGTCCAGCCTTGTTTCAACTCGCCGTAGGGGGCTTGTTGCTGACGTCCAGCGATTGCTGGAACATCTGGGTATCTTGGACCATTCGAGCTGTCGCATGGCTTGCTCTCTTTACCACTGCCCTTTGCGGGTATCAAGCGTTCCATGGGTATCGTAGTGTTGGGTATCATAGGTATTGCGGGTATCTTGTCAGCGCCGAGCTAACCAACATCGAGGTAGGCAATGATTAAGAGGCTTCGCTGGTAATATTGAGGTCCTTGACCATCATTCCTGCGCAGTATGGAGTGTCAGACCAGACAAGGCAGTAATCGGGACAACTACGGCACGTACCCTAGTTTGGAAGTGTGATTGATGAACGTTTGAACCACCGGATGAAGTCGAAGCTGCGGGCACATCTCAAGAGACGGTATCGCATTCTGAGCCTCGTGCGACGTGTTCCTATCATCGTCGACCTTCATGTTGTCGACCGTGGTGGCGAGTTCCTGGATCGTCTTCTTGTACGATTCCGCCTCTGCGTGCTGCGAAAGCTTTCGACCGGCAGTGCAATCTTCCCGAGATGCTACTCGCCCGCACAACTCGCCGACTTGTCGTGTGAGCGCCCCAGTTTTCTGGCCATGGACCAACACGGGTGCCTGTGTGAGGAGACGGACACATAGATACATGGCACATGTAGGCGCGCAGGCGCTCGGCAGGGTAGCATTATGGTGCGAGGTAGCCATTGGTGAAGCCAGAAGATAGCGGTAAGAGAGGCGAGCGCAGATGCGGGAAGGAACAAGAGAAGGAACTGAGGACGAGGTTGCGATGGGCTGGCCTTATATATGCACGAGGTTGAGGTTTGGACTAACTGTCAGCCACTCGGTGATGATGGCGACTGAGGTATACGCAGCGAGTACTACATCATCAGGCGGCTGACCTTGACCGATAAAGTTAGAAGGGAGAGCTAAAATTCAGCATATGTTTATGGTCATTGAACCTGCCAATATACCAGTACGGACATGAGATCTGCAAGTGGTTCCAAAGACATGCGACCGATCTGTATATTGTCATGGAATCTGTCACTTGTACACCTGGATGTATATACAGAATCCGTTCATCGAATTGTATCTTTCCCAAATGCTTCGTCTTGCGTTGCGTTTCCCATGCGCGGGTATGATACACGACGTTCTGGTAAAACATCAACGTGATCTTGTCAGTATACGCGCCGTCCACGAGCCACATCGTCCCGACGACAGACCGAAAGTCAGGACCCAGTAACTCGCTGAGGTCCTCGCCGGACTTTCCTCGCCTCCAACTATTGTATATCAAGCAAATAGATACGCGCCTCAAGGATGTTTCGCACCCAGTCCGAATCGGAGGAGGCGCCCGATCGTCAAACGCCAGTCGTGCAGCACAAACAGAGACATGAATGGCCGTTTCGGCTCCGGTACACTATGATAGGAACACCCTCTGGCCGAACATTCCGGACATCTGAGGGATACAAGATGCCTCACTGTCTGCGTGCGCGAATGAGGCACTCCGCATTAACTTCCTGTCCTCAAAAATATCCATAGTTTACTCACCGCTTCCACGTTTGGTTCCGGACGAGTTCCAAGTGGAACTCAGTTACACGTTACACGGGGTTTGTTTCGTCCTTCCCCGAGAGTGCTCGGAGTCGACCACTATGTTTCATTTGGACATCCGTCCAATGAGGGGTTCAATGTAGAGAATATCTGATCATGTCTCTTCAAGCATTCGTGGTCGGATCGAGGTTCGGGTTGATTGTCATGTCGGCCTTTCGGTGTCGCTTGAAGAATGTTCAACATCAAAGTCGCGCAGAATCGAGAGCTACACACCAACTTTATTCACGAGTTTTTTCCTCGATATTTCTAAAATCTTTCGAGACCAAGAAATCAACATCACACTCTTCAACTCAACATTTCGCGAAACGAAACATCGTGATGGTGTGTCGCCGGAGTGGATGGGATTGCAATGACCAGGAGGCGAGGGTTCGACATCAAATATGTATTACGTAAACATCCATTACCGCTCTGCATGTTGCTTTTCGGACTCCGCTTGTCACCAATACGAATGGATTCGAGACTAAGCCAGTGGGGGGTTTTGTAGCAACAGAACGGGGATTTTGCGTTCGACGTGAAAGTCCGGTTGACAGATAGCCTATCACAGGAATGATCTGCGTCAGGAACGAGATTGTGCTGCTTGACTACATGAGGAACTCGAAATAGCGGTACCTAGCTCTCCTGAGGTTGAGCTAGAATCGAGAGATTGACAAATACATCGTGATAAGATAAGCTACAAAGTGATTACGGTGTGCATGGACCTTATAAATTTGAACTCACGACAGCAAACTAAACATATCCATATCACCCTAGACAGTGAACACATTCGCCTGAGTTACAACCACTGCGTCGGAGTAGACCCGGACAAAGTCACTCGGACTGACTGTGAGTGACTGCTTCTTCCCACTATCCCGACGCACGATGGTCAACGTTTCCGGCCAATACCTCCTCCATAGATTTTTTCCGCTATCCTCTTTAGACTGAGGGGGGATGAATCGTTCGGCGCTCTTACTACCGCCCGTGTTTGAAATGGTAACACCGATTGTTCTCTCTCCACGGTTGGACACCCACACCATTTTGGTTGGATGAGGCTACAGCAGATTGCTTTGAAGTCGTCAGCTTGAAGCCTTTGATGCAAGACTCGATACAGTGGGCGCACCGAGGTAAGCGGGAAGAAATTGTTGATCCAATTTGCACTTGGGGCTCCCTATTTATAGCCTATATCTGCTCGTCCCTCATTTGCTTCATGTAACCGTACCAGTTCAGTCATTTGACAATCATGCGGGGTTAGAAAGCAATCCGCTGGCCTAGTTTGCGACATATGGCTTGGCATTCCATTTACACTCCGAGTGAAAGGGCTCCGGTTAGAACAGACCTCATTTCTCTGCAGGAACGGTTTGAAGCTCTCACTCGATGGGAGGGCAGGGGAGAAAGCAGGGGAGAACAACACGTTCACAACGCCAGTATGGGCGTTCCTTGTGAGGATTTTACCCAGGAGCTCGAGAAATGTGACCCAAGCGCGGGCCAAGAACGCAAATATGACGTACGTAGTCTTGGAGAGCGTCTAAACAGATGTCTTCACCGTCATGTGAGCCATTTCCCGTTCAAATGTTCATTTATGGAAGGGTTGTATGTACCCCGCCCGCAGTCTGGCGCTGGTAAATACCATTAATTGCAGTGCGCGATTGAGCGCATGTTGATATGAAGTTCCAGAGATAACTCGTTGAAATTCACAGAAACTAAATCCATCACATGGTCAACGCCGTCAGGGGAATTGAAGGACCGACTGGAATTGGAGAAGTGTGCCCAGTCACGTTCAAATGCGTTGTTCGCAAAACGTCCTCGAGTTGTTACCACTGGTAGTGTTGTGCAGAGCCCGCCTGGATGTACTTGAATAGGCTTGGACCGGGGCCCCAAAGCCTTCGCTCAACTATTTGCTGTGCCTGACCCACCAGACAGAACTGCATAATACCAGTGACCACAAGTCACACTTTGTTTTTAGCAAACTACGTAACCATATTTTCACCGTACTCACCTTCAAATCACCTCAGGCAGCAGTTCTCGGAGGCAATGGCTCCCCCTTTTAGGTACGGTTTCTTTGCAGGAGGTAGTTGACACAAGAGATTTATAGATGTTTAGGATAGACCCAAACGGTGTGCAAAATCTGATGACCGCGCGGTGGAGTTTTGGCTGTGGCGGAATTTCATGTCCCGTCCGAGGTCAGCATGTGCGTATGAACTTGAAATACAGGCGTGCGTTAATTTTGTCCCCACTCGAACGACAACTGAAACAATGAGTTTTGGCGAGATAACTGAGGCGATAGCTTCGAGTGTTGTGATGACGTGCGAATTGAGACCCAAAAGTGAATAACATGTTCCATTTTTGGGTCTAAAATAGCACGTCAAAAAAAAAAATGAGGTTA
>JBBPQP010001212.1:0-12067 GCA_038092555.1 Boletus subgraveolens | reverse complement strand
CCCTTAACTCCTTTGGAGTCGACCTAGGGTAGGAACGAGGTCAAGACATTACTCCGTTCTCAGACGGTAGTCTTCGTACACACGAACGTGTACCATTGTTACTGGTCGTAACACCGGCCATAAGGGCTTTAGGGCAGGTATATCCCTATCTGGTAATGGTGGTCCATGTGCAGTCTAACCTAATATGGTAAGAGTCCATATCTGCATTAGGAAACCTGGAGTCAGTGTGGCGAGGTTATCGCCCAAGGAGGCAGGAGGGGTCCTGCGTGGGAAGTTCATGAGTGAAAGAGCGCGTCGTGGGAATCAGCGTGGTGCGACATGTTGTGATGGCACGTGAGTGGTTACATGAGCGGAATGAGGTCGTGGCACAACACGAGGTGGGTGGCGATGTGAGGAGAGGTCTGGCCTCAACTGAGGGCGGAGTGCCGAGGAGAGCACAGGGGGTAGGCTGTGCGGGAGTGGCACTGTGGGGTGGTACTGGGGGGATCCGAAGGTGTAGGGGTGCCAGTGGAACAGGATAGGGGGTCGGCCCTGAAGGAGGAAGGAGATGGGAAGATCTGAGGGGATATTCCGGGGAGGATCCAGGGAAGATCCAGGATCAGGACACAGGAGGGCGGCTGTGTCAAGGAGTACTGGGGAAGGGCAGTACAGGGGTGGGCGAGCTGGGCTGTTCAGGATGCGTCGCATCAAGCATAAACGAGCGCCAGAGTGCGCCAGGGTGGGTTGGTCCAGGACAGGAGAGATTCGTGAGGGTACGAGGTCGTGAAAAAGAAAAAAGACCATCCAGAACCGTAACAGTTCCAGAACCGTAACACTTGTAGCATATTGAAAATATCAACAGCAAAGGAGCTGTCCAAGAAGATGGCAAGATGAGAAGATGTGCAGTCCATTCAGGTGGCTATATGGATGGCTGAGGCAACAGCTAAGAGTTCCAAGTAGTTGATATGGGAGGCAGGGGGTGGTTCAGAAGTGGGTCATTGGAAAGCCAACTTGAGTTGTGGAAAGAAAATTCCAAGCCTGGTGGAAGTGGCTGTGTCTATGTGAGTGATAATGACATCATCCTCTGATGGCTCCCAGGAGTTAGCAGAAAGTAAACAGATTCTGGGTAGATGCTCAAGATGGTTTGCTAGCCATGTCAGCTCTCATTCAATGGTTTTGTTGACAGAGACTCCAGCAAACATGTTTGACTTCCCAGACATCTTCTTGTATAATGTGGAAAGGCTGGGGGAAAGGAGATAAAAAGACATTGAAGGCCCAGTTGCACCATCTGGCGATTCTGAGGAATTCATGTAAGGGCCAGCGTTTTCCTGCCATGGCAAAAGCACATATGTGTTGAAGAAGTTCAGACCATTTTTTGGGGGGGAAGAGAATAGTCATATCATTTGGGTCAACAATGAAGCCGATAATCTCGAGAGTGGAACTGAAAACTTGTTTAGGTTCATCATGAGGTAAACCAATCTCATCCCAAAGTAGAAGTAGCTCAGTTTGCTTGGTGGGGAAGAACTTGTTGTAGTGGGGGTAAAATTTGAAGTTTCTTTTGTCTTCAAATCCATATGAGTTGTCAACATAAAGTTTGAGGTAGGAGATCAATTTGACAAAAATGGCTATCCAGATAACGAGCAACATGAAAGATACCCAGATTTTGCATGACCCTCAGCCACTGAAGTTGTTGCAATGGTCAACGCGGTGGTTGCCATCAGGGGCAGTAACAATTTGTTTGAGTCACCAGAGGGAATGCATTGGCATGCAATGGTACACCATGGAGATGTCAGATTTGAACAGGACAAGCTCAACCTTGGGGTGTTGTTTCCTGTATTCAAGTAGAGAGGCACCGAGCAAACACATGCTGTCCATTTTGGTACCTGTGATAGCATTTCTAGCAATCATATCATTTAGAAAAGGGGACCCTGTGCTGTGGTCAATGACAAGGTGTAGTTTCTCAGAATGTGGAGCAATATTATTAGCAGAATTTTCTAATACAGTTTGGGTACAGCATGTACAGGTATGCTATACATGCTGGGAAGTATTGTAGGTGAGGACCAAAAGATGCTGAGAAGCAGTGAGATGCTTCTTCTTCATGAAACTGATGAGTGATGAATGCAAGGTGTGTATCCAAAAATGAGGGGCGGTTGGGCTTATCACTGGTTTCAGGGAATTCCTCTCTCGTTGTCTCTGCCCATGGCCAGAAACTGTTGCAAAGGGCAAAGCAGACCGACTTGACAAAAGGTTGATTAGGGTGTTGGAGAAGAAGTTGTTTGAAATAGTCTACATTGATAGGAGTCATGAGCTTAAACAAGAGAGAATGGTTATGCAAAATGGAGGTTGCTGCAGCATTGCTGTGTTCTTCATTGGAAGATTGTGGAATGGGTTCAGCAAAGAAAGTATCCCATACAGCTGGGCTAAGGGATTCGGTTTGGGTGGCTGATGTGTCCCATAGGAGTTTTCAGCAATATTTGGGGTCAGAGAAGAGTTTTGTGATGCTCTTAGGCAGCCATCTGATCAGATTCACAATGCAGTTTTCCACACTTGGTACAGATGTGCACGTATTTGCAGGCATCAGTGGACCAGCAACAGGTCCCTTGATTGTATTTGTGGCAGGGTTTGGAGTGTTGAATCTGAGCAGGTCATGTTCTTGCAAGGGATCTTGTTGGTATGCCACTGTTGTACTGAGTCCCTGAGGGGAGGAAATGAGAGAACTGGAGGTCAGCAAATTTGCTGATCTGGGTGAAGAAGAGACTGTGACAATTCCTGATTCACTTCCAGATTGCTTTGTCAAATTGTATGATGCAGAAGTGGAACTCTGGTTGATGTTGGGTAAACATCTGGGATATGAACTTGCCATATTGATGGAATTCATTGATGCAAAAGGGGAAGATGAATCTGTACATTTGTTCAGTTCTTCCCCATGTGGTGATCCAATCAGGTGCAGTTTCAACCATGTGAGCAAAGGAAGAGAGCAAGAACGTGAATTCCAGTTCTCTGATTTTCTCTGTGTGTTTCTCGGATGTATGTGAGGAGTAATGATACATGAGTACAGTGTTGAGGTTGATGAAATGTCCCCTGAGGATGTTTTTAAGCTCTCCAAGTGGGAACTCAGGCCTGCTGGGGCAAAGGTTAAATCTCCTGACAACCTCCTTGAAGTCCTGCGACCAGTTGTTAAGCAACTTGTTGGTTCGTTGCAGTGGTGTGGCAGCTCCTTTCACTTCAGCAGTCTTCGATGCTTGTTTGAGGTACCTGAGATCCAACTTGATCCTTTTCCGCCAGGTGGTTGTGACAGACATTCTGACAGACGCTGTTGAAGAGGGATTGGACTTGTCAGACAACTCAGTGGTGCTGGAGTCATCCTTGACATCATGGGATGATTTACATGATGGCTCAGACTTCTCCCTCTCTTTGTCCTTGGCTTTGGATTTTCCTTTACATCCACTAGACATTCTGATAGTTTGGTTGTGGACTGCATCAATTCCAATCTCTTCATCTGTTTGGTCTCCTGGTCCATGTTTTTGGCCAGTGTGAGCTTCTTTTGCAAGAAGGTGAGATCCTGTTCTATTAATGCAAGCTTCCAAGCCTGCTGTGCACGACTCATTGTCATTCCAATCAATGAACGAAAAATACCTTTCAAAAGTTTGACTTTCTTTGGCATCAGGCAAACAGGTGCCAGCAACAGCCATTGCGATGTGAGTTGTCACAGTCGTCCTATCAATTTTTCCTTTCCTGAAGTCTTCAAGTGAGGAGAGGCACGCTTCTTTGAATTTGGATCATAGTTGAAGGTCGTCACTGTTACAGTTCTGGCCACTCCTGGTCTTTTTCTCTTTCCATGACCTTGTGACCACCTTGTGACCGCTCCTGTCACTGGACCACCACCCCTGGCACATCCCAGCACTCATCTACACTCGATGTGACACATCTTGCAATAGCCTGGCTCCTCCCCTGTGACCCCTTGTGACCACTCCTGTCACTGGACCACCACCCCTGGTGCTCCCAATGCTCATCTATGCTTGACACGACATGTCTTGCAACAGCCCAGCTCCCCCCTCTGCACAGCTGCCCTCCTGTGTTCCCCAATCCTGGATCTTCCCCAGATCTTCCCTGGAATATCACCTGTGGATCTTCCCACCCTCCGACTACTTTACGGCCACCCTTGAGGTTCTCCTGACCCTTGGCCCCCCACAGCCCACTGTACCTCAATCTCTGGACTGCCTTTTGCACTGCCTCTTCAGTGCCTCTTTGCACAGCCATCCTCCTGTGCCCCTTGGTGATCTCCACCTCAGTTGAGGCCAGATCTCCCCTCAACATTACCACCACCTTGTGTTGCACCTCAACCTCACTTCACTCATGTGACCACTCATGTGCCATCACAACATGTTGCACCACGATGATTCCCATGATGCATCCTTTGCTCATGAACTTCCCATGGCAGACTCCTCCTGCCTTTTTGGGCAATAACCTCACCACACAGACTCTGGGTTTCCCCTTACAGATATGGACTCTTACCATATTAGGTTAGACTGCGCATGGACCACCATTACCAGATAGGGATATACCTGCCCTAAAGCCCTTATGGCTGGGGTATATAAGTTCAAGCTCCTCTCGAACACCTCTCTCTCTCTAACCTTGATCTGACATCTAAAGTGTACACCTTACAGTTACTCTTGTGGTATTCATCATCCGTTCCCTGCAACCCTCCCCTTGCTTGATCTCTACCTTGCCCTCCCCTCTTTCCTCCTTTGTTGAAGGACTCTGCCAACTCATCAGACCCTCTGACTGCAGAGTGGTCAGAGGGTCATTCTAGGTCGACTCCCCCATTGTCAACCAGTATCAGGAGGACTCTCTCCTATCCCCTCCCCAATGTCTCGTTGACGTTGGCTCATCTCCAGGTTCTCCTCTCCTGTACAGAGAACCAAGCCTCTATGCTGTCAACCTTGTTATCCAAGACTCTCCCCTAGGTCAAGGTCATCGGACCTTGTATATCTTGGACTCTTGGTCATTGTTGGTCTTGGGATACTCCTTTTAGTATCCCTCATCACTCGTCACCAGGCATTCCGATAAGCCTGAAGGTATCCTACATGTTAGGACCCAACAAGAGTTAGGCTGAAGGCAGCTCTACACTTCATGTCTACTTGTATGACTACCCTCCCGGTCGTAGTCATAACAGTCACCTCCTGAGTTTCCAGTGAAATACTGAAAGGAGATTGTTCTGACCAAATTTCTTGATTCCCCAGATCCGGTTCTGGTGATTCTCGACATTGAGCTTGATTCATTTGTATTGGTCATAGAAGATGGTTCAAGTGTGAAGTGTGTGAGAACAAAGGTAGCTTAGAAGGTCTCCTCTCAATCAACGACAGAAGATAGAGATTGAGAGCAAGATGATAGGAGCTCCTCATGGAAGAGGGGTGGCTTGGCTCATGTGCATGGTAATCTCTGATAAGGAAAAAACCACAGCCCATTAAACTTAGTAAAAATATTTTATACCTCACTTACATATAAAAATAACTGATCATTCCATTTTTATTCTAATAAATGCTAACTCTTCAAAAGATCAGGCTTGCCTATAAGTTCTGCTTTGCTGCTTTTTACCATACCTGTTATATTACTGACATAACAAGTGACATAAGATTGTAAGGAACATTTGTTTCTTATGGTTACATTCCCAACTATTTGACTACTACATCATCCTCATCTCCTGTTTTTCTCCCCTATCTGCCTCAATCCAACTTCATTTACTATCAACCTACTTGCCCACATGTGCAAGTGCTATCTGGTTTGAGATGTCCACATTCATTTCATATTTAGCATATATTAATTTAATTGATATTTTCTTTTGCTTCATAACCTGTCTAACACAGTTCATATCATTCCATATGATTGTACTTTATCCTTGCAACAATGCTCCAACTTTTTTGTAACTCTTTTCTTCCTTAGTTACAAGTTACAACAAGTCTATGGTATTCCAAAGACTATAAAAACTCTATATTCCACATTTTTGTAATCCATTTTTCATTCATATGCATTGATCACCTACATAAATTCCATCACCTGTCTTACTGTCATTCATTTCTGGCCCTTGTCCTAGGCCATTCTGATTGTCTCCAGCCCTTGTCCTTGGTTGGAATCCCCTATCATTGTCCTAACACTTCATTTTTTGGTTCAGATTAGCATACAGGCTAGGATGCATTTTATTCCATCATTTTACCTCAATTGTTATTGCTATTCACTTGCACTACTCTCCCTTTGTTGAAAGTCTGGTGTTCCTATTCAGGACTTATTCTTCAATCACCATGACTTATCTTTTTATCACTATTCATTTTGCTTTTGGTGCTAGACTACTCTACATTGTTCTAGATGAACTATTATGTCATATCCTTATCACCAAGGTTCAGGGTTCTCTTATCTATGGCATCATCTACAGTGGCTCAAAAAACTGTCTGCATGTTTGGTCATTTTTCACTAAACACAATATCCTAACCCTAACCCTAACCCTTGCCCTAAACTCCAAGTGTATCAAATGACATACATACTCTTGGCTTTCTATTGGCTTAGGGGTCAAGAGATTTGGATAGGATCTGATGGAATGGCAGCCATTTCAAAACAACAACTCATTCAGACAGTTTTTTGACTTTATGCTTTTATTACATATATTGAACCCCAGCATGCTGTAATATGGTTACATATATTTGGTAAGGGTTCTATTATGTCATCTTGATGTAACTGAGTGTCAGACAGCATATATAAACCCAAGAATTCCATGTTTATTTTCCCACCATCACCAGAAAATCCATTCTATCTCTTAGAAAAATAATATCATCCTTTTTTCCTCTCTTAGTTTTTCCTTTAGGAAAATTGCATCCCAAACTGGCCTAGGGAGGTCTACAGTATACCAGGTTCATCAGTAACTCCAGCCAGAGAAGGCTAGGCTTCATGGTGGCCATTCTTCAAAGCTTATTTTCACCAACAAAAGGACTATTGTTTAGCAAATCATTACTGGCAAGCCCAAAAATGCTGTTCATGCCACCAAACTCAGTAATACCAATGTTGATACTCCTGCCTGCCCTCAGACAGTGAGAAACATCCTCAAGAATGTCTCATTACAGGCTGTGGTAAACAAGAAAAAGCCCCTATTCTAATGGTCACAAAAAGAAAAGGTTAGCCTTTGCTTCCAAGTACCAGGATTGGACTGTGGAGAACTGGAAAAGAGTTATGTGGTCAGATGAGATCAAAATCAATAGGATTGGATCAGTTGGACAAGAGTATATGTATGTAGAAAAATAAGGGAGAATGGCTGATTGTTAAAAAGGTCAAAAATACAGTTAAATTTGGAGGGGGTTTACAGATGGTATGAGACTGAATAGGATGAAATGGAGTGGGGGTTTTGAGCAGGATGGAAGGGAGAATGGATGCTGAATAGTATATGGCCATTTTGAAGCAGGGATTGCTGCAAAGCATGAAGAAATCTGAAATTCCAAAAGAAGATATTAGTTTTCAACAAGATAATGACCCCAAATACACCTCTAGGAGAGCCCAAAGGTGATTTGAAGAGTAAGATATCAAGCTTCTGAGCTGGCCTGGACAATCTCCAGGCCTTAACCACATTAGACACATTTGAAATCACCTCAAAACCTGCCTTTCAGCTTATAAGAGTACTTCTATGAAAGTTTATTAATTGTGGGAAATGGTGGTAGAGGAGTGGGGGGAAATTGATGAGGAACAGTGTTAGAAACGGATAGAAAGCATGTTTAGAAGGATTGATGCAGTTATCAAGGGCAAAGGAGCTCATACCAAGTACTAGATACTTAGATTTATATAAATCAAAAAACTGTCCAAATAAGTTGTTGTTTTGAAATGGCTGCCATTTCATCAGATCCTATCCAGATCTCTTGACCCTTGAGCCAATAGAAAGCTGAGAGTATGTACATCATTTGATACACTTGGAGTTTAGGGCAAGGATTAGGATTAGGGTTAGGATATTGCATTTAGTGAAAAATGACCAAACATGCAGACAGTTTTTTGAGCCACTGTGTTACAACCAGCAGTAACAATGGTACATGTTTGTGAAGAACCGTGTCTCGTTCCTACACTTGGACACCTCCATATGGAGTTAAGTGTGAACAGCCTGACATATGTCAGCAGTACTGGGACTGGCCCAGAGTTGGTAGAGTGGAGGATGAGGCAGAGAGGAGACAAGGCACGAGGGAGGAGATGTTGAGGAACGAGTTGATATCATGAAGAAGTGTATATCAAGGTTAAGGAGAAAGGTAGGTACAGGCAGCGCTCCAATATATATACTAGGTACTTTAGGGCAGGTATTGGAGCCCTAAAGATAAATAAGGAAGGAGGATGTGTTGCATTGCATAGCATGTGAGTAAATGTAAGGGATATAAGGGGGAATGTATAGCTATGAGAGAAGCTATATAGAAGGCAGTGTCAGTGCGAGTCAGGGAAACGTAGGTAAGAGTCAGAGAGAGAAAGGAGAAACCTGAAGGCGGTGAGAGGAAGTATCTGGAGGTGGTGGTGGGGATGCCTGAGGGCGGGGAGGAGGTTATCCCTCGAAGAGGGACTCGTCTAGGAGATCGGCCCAGGTGGAGGCAGGGATCTGGTAGTCCCTGAGGTTGGAGAAGAAAGTGGTGAAGAGAGAGAAGCTAGGATGGTCGAGGTGGGATGGTGGGGTAACCAACGAAGGAGGTGGAGTTGGGAGGAGAGTAGGAGGAGGCGAATGAGGAAATTGATTAGGGGCCTCTTTAATCGTAACACACTGTAGATAGGGTGACAGAAGATAACAGAGCAGAAATAGACAAGAGTGGAAAATAAGAAAACAGACTTGAAGAAAGTTGATCAGATAAGGTAAAAGAGGATGACAGATCAGAAAAAGGTAGACATGGTGAAGTGAATAAGTATGCACACAACATAGGAGATGTAGGCAACATTGGACTTAGAGAGAATGGAGATGACAAGGTAGAGAAAGAAGCACATGAAATATGTGGGTTGGGTGAAGTGGAGAATGACACATTGAAATCTAAAAACAATGGTGACAAAAGCAATGGAGCAGATGGTAAATGACATGATCCTGAGAGCAATGCATTGAAAGAGAGTGGAAGGTATGAAGCAGATAAAGCAGGCAATTATGTGGGTGGAGCAGATAATAATGGCAACAAATTTGAAACATGAAGGTGGTGAACTTGAGGAGGACTCATTGCATGAGACAGGATGTGATGGTGGATCAAAAGTAAACATAGAAGGTGAAACAGATAGGAAAGACAATGAATCAGAAGAGAGATGGGTGGACAAAGTGACAGGAGATGAGTAGGATGATGAAATTGAAGATGAGACATGCAGTCCTGAAGACAGTGGACTAAGGAGTTCAGCAAACAAACTTGATAACAGCTTGTCTGATATGTCAGATGATGGATTAGAAATCAGTGGAAGCAGTAAAGTGGTTATGGACAGAAGAGGAGAAAGGATGTTAGTGCATCTTGGGGGATCTGGGTCATCCAGAATGTCAGTGGTGAATTCATCTGTTGTGATAGAAAATGGAAGATCAGCATCAACAATTTTGAATGAAATGTTACTAGGTGCAACGTCCTGCAACATTGTATGTATGTTCAACAGGAGATACCACTGCTGAGGGTGAAGAGATGAGGTCCATGTGGATGACAGGACAGGGTGACTCAGATGATGGTGTCAGATAGGCAGGAAACAATGGTGATGGTTTTGGAATGTAGAGCTGGTGGTCATTGTTGTATCCCGGGTACCAGCGCTGGACCTCAGTGATGAACACTAACCAATCTGGTGTCTGCACAGATACTTGGCATGATGTCTCCCAGAGCTCAGCTTCCTCTAAGTCAGCATACTGGATGGCAACCTTGATCTTTTCTGTGTCAGTAAGTCCAGGGTTTATTGCTAGGAGGTTGACATGTTCTAGAAATGAAGGTAGCTGTGTTGAGACCTGGGCACTAAATCTGGGTGCATCTGCAGTGCCTTGATGAGGAAGCTGCAAGAGGTAGCTTGGGAGCAGCATGGATGATGACAAAAACAGCTGCAAAAAAAAAGATGGTGATGCATGGTGATGAAGATATGAGTAGCAGTCAAATTGTGTGGTGGAGGACACAGCTGATACATGCATGAACATGGATTACAGGTTCTGGTGGCAAAGACGAAAAGAACTGGATTATGTCTGGATCCCAAGCGATGAGAAATGTGAGGGATAATGAAAGAAAAATGAATTGGTCATAAGAGATGTGCAATGAAGATGTTATGTGGGTGAACATTGGGACTGTGAGCATTGACTGTGATGATGAAGGAAGGGGTTCCACCTGGACTATGAGCAATGGTGGTGACGACTGAAAGAAAGACCTTGCTATGAGCAAGGGCATAGGGAATTTGGCTGATGGAGGGGAGATGATGGGTGATAATGAGGGTGATAGCGTGGCAATGCCAAGGGGCCTAAGCACACATGAGGTGTAGGATGAGAATGGCAAGGGCAAAGAGCTGGGTGCATATAGGAAGGGAGATGATGGCACTGGTGATGGGGATGATGGGGATAGAATGTGGTGATGAGATATGGCGATAATGGTCTGATTCTGAGCATGCACAAATGCTCAGACCATGAGTTTTGATGGTGATGACAAAAGGAAGGGGATCCTATCTGGACCATGAGTGATGATGGTGATGATCCCAGGGAGATTCAGGCTAGCTGAAAAAAAAAGCAATGGGCAAGGATGATGGCAATGGAACAACTGGAGATCAGATGGGGCAATCTGATGATTGGAGAGATCGATGGTGATCCCTGCAATGGAAGCAGAAGAAAGCAATTGGATTCAAATTAGGGGAATGAACTATGGTTGAGAGGGTGGACTTCCTTCCAACAAATGGAAGGTACTAGAGGATTTTGATTTTTGAAGGGGAAGTGGTGTGAAAAATTGATGCAGTGATGGTGGAGTTGATGAGGTGACCACTGCAGTGGCATAAGTCAGTGTGTCCTTCTTGACAACCCTGGGAAAACCCCCTTGCAGTGGACTCCAGTTGTAAAGTCAATAAGTAGTGTAAGGGGATGCAAGGGGATAGTCATCCCAAGGGGTTCTAAAGTCAGGTTGTTAGTAGGAAGGGTTAGCAGAGACTGACCACAGCATGTCACTGACAAGGATTACTAAAAAAGGAAAGAGTGCAAGACAAAAGTGGGCAGATAGGGAAATCCAGTCAAGGACAAGGACTGAATATGAAATGAGGCCTAGGACAAGGGCTGGAGACAATAGGAATGGCCTAGAGCAAGGGCCAGAGTTGATATGAATGAATATGAGACATGAAATTTGGGTGAGAGATCAATATGGGGGAAGAAAACTGCATTTTGAAAGAGAATACAGGGTTTTTATAGTCTGGATTATGACCCAGACTTGTTGTAACTATGGGAATAATCTATAAGGAAATATTGCTTCAAGCATAAAAATAATGTAGCTAACTACGAATGATCTGAATGTTGTGAATTACAAAGGAAAGTTAATAATCCTAAAAAGGAAAGTACGGGATGGAGCATGTGTGCACAAGTGGACAGTGATGAATAGGAGAGATATAACCCTAAGGAATATGTACCTCTTATAGTGTAGAGACACATTGTGAGAATCATTGTGGCATGACATGTGTGATGGCATGTGAGTGATCACAAGGGAGATGAGATAGGAGTCACCGAGGAGGGCATAGGAGGATGGCTGTGTGGGGAGGCACTGGAGGGCAGTACCAAGGGGAAGATCTGGGAGAGGATATTCCAGGGAGGATCTGGGAAAGATCCAGGATTAGGGTAGCACAGGAGGACAGTTGTGTGGGGAGGCACTGAGGAAGAGCAGTGTGGTGGGAGCAGTGTCTGTGGCTGTTGCTGAATACATCACATCAAGTGTAAATGAGTGCTGGGATGTGCCAGAGTAGGGTGGTCCAGTGACAGGAAGGGTTATGTGTTGGGCACAAGGTCATGGGAAGAAGAAAAAGACCAGGTATGCACCAAAACTGTAACAGCTAATAAAGAAACTTTTCATGCCATTCTCAGTTACCAGTAGTTTATTTTTTGCTGCTGTGCACAGGAAAT
>JBBPQP010001211.1:0-12082 GCA_038092555.1 Boletus subgraveolens | reverse complement strand
ATGCTCTCATAGCACAGGAATTCCAGCCTGAAGATACACTACTGCCTCTGGAAGATCAACTTGTGAGGCAAAGGAAGCTTGCTGAAGAGATTTTTACCAAGAGAAATGTATGGGGGGATCTGTGCAAGATGAAATTTCCTCCACAGGCATATGTAAAACTGGAAGGTTTGTACACACTTACTCTCATCTCTGTGCTACTCTATTGATCATATTACCAGAAATGGATACATCTGATGCAGGATGTAACATATTGTTGGAACAGACTGCAGCTGTATTGAATGATGCAACATTGCAGATCTTATTGAATATAGTACAAGACAAGAATATTCTATTGTGCATTGAGCATGCAGTCAGATAGTGAGTAAAGCAATCTTTGGATGTAATATATATTGATGCCATAAAGTGCCTTGGTGCCTTATGCTGAGCTCAGGACCATTCAACAGAGATATCTTGATCTGGATGAGGCATTGGCAAGTTGGTTTCCACACACACAGGTAAGATTTGAGTTAGTGCAAAAGAATTCCAGATAAATGATAATTATATGTTTGAATGATACTGATGGATGATTAGGTAATTATCATGACATGGTGTTGTAAAATGCTAACTAATTTATTTATTTATTCTGTCCATGAAGAGAGTATGTGAGATTTTAGGCATTGAAGTCATCATAAACTTACATGCCTTCTCATATTGATAGCATGTAAGTGGTGTATCAAAACAACAGTTTATTATAAACTATTCTAATTGTGTGCATTAATAGCAGGTGAGCAATCTGATGGAGACACGAAAGTGTGTGTTACTGACCAATGATTTTATGTATATTATTGTTTTGAATTCAAAGGGGGTAAGTCATACAACATTATATGCAAGTTAGCATTTTATTAATGCATTTTATTATGCCACTACTGTTTCTGTACTACATATTAGGCAGTAAGTGATCTGAAATATAGTGAGAAAGCTTGGCTAATGGATTGATATCTATATCATAATACATGGTAGGGAGTAAGTGGTCTAGTTATATATATATGAAAGACACAAAGCTAAGGGTTTCATATTTCCTGCAACCATCATTGGATATAAAGAAAGTATGTGGCACATGGACAAAAGAAGATACATTCATTGATAAAATGGTGTTTATTTTGATTGCTGTTTCAACAATAGTTTGTAGGTAATCAATGGCAATTTTTAAGGCTAGATGTTGATTATAAGCCTGCATGCTGTGTTTTTTATTGATAGTTGGTGAGTAGTCTACATATGTCCATATAAAATCAGAACACTGTTAATGAAGTTGCTTCCTGGTATTCTTCCACTGATAGATTGTAAGTATCTGATATGGCTTTGAAATAAGAATGCTCCTGATCAATATACTTCCTCTTTCTTATTCATTAATAGTCTGTAAGTGGTTTGATGTGGCTTTGCAATGAGAATGTTGCTGATTAGTATACATTCTCCTGCTTCTCTATTGATAGGAAGTAAGTGATCTAATGTAGATTTTACATGAGAATACCACTGATAAACATGCCTCCTCATATTTACACATTGATAGGTAGTAAGTGGTATAATATGGATTTGAAATGAGCATGCTGCTGATAAATGGCATATCTTCTACTCTTCCATTGATAGGAAGTAAGTGGTCTGATATGGATTTGAAATGAGAATTCTGCTGATAGTAGGCATGCATTCTTCTGCTCTTCTATTGATAGTTTGTAAGTGGTCTAATGTGGACTTGAAATAAAAATGCCACTGATCATCATGCCTCCTCCTGCTCACCCATTGGTAGCCAGTAAGTGGTTTGATATGGATTTGAAATGACAATGCTGCTGATCAATATACCTCCTCCTGCTCTTCCATTGATAGGCAGTAAGTTGTTTGATGTATATTTGAAATAAGAATATTGCTAATCAGCATGCCTCCTGCTCTTCCATTTATATTAGGCAGTAAGTGATCTGATGTGGATTTGAAACAAAAATGCTACTGATCAACATGCTTCCTACTCTTCCATTGATAGTTGGTAAGTGATCTGTTGTGAATTTGAAATGAGAATGCTGCTAATCAGTATGCATCCTTCTGCCTTTTCATTCATAGGCAGTAGGTGGTCTGATGTGGATTTGGAATGAGCACACTGCTGATCAGCATGTCTTCTCCTATTCTCCCATTAATAGGAAGTATGTGATCTTATGTGGATTTGAAATGAGAATGCTACTGATTAGCATGACTCCTTCTGCTCTTCCATTGATAGATAGTAAGTGGGCTGACATGGGTTTGAAATGAGAATGCTGCTGATCAGCACACCTTTTCCTACTCTCCCATTAATAGGCAGTAAGTAGTCTAATGTGGATTTGAAGTGAGAATGCTGCTGATTAGCATGTTTCCTGCTCTTCCATTGATAGGCAGTAAGTGATCTGATGTGGATTTAAAATGAGAATGCTGCCAATCAGTGTGCCTTTTCATTGATAGGCAGTAAGTGTTCTGATGTGGATTTAATATCTGAATGCTGCTTAATTTCTTTGTATCCTTTTTGCTTTTATGACTGTTTCACTAATAGTTTGTAAGTGCTTTTATATACATAAGAAGATATTGATTACTAATTAATTTATGTCCATTCTTTCTACCACTTCCTGTTTATAGAAAGTAAGTGCTTCAATTTCAAATGAGATTTATCCATCAACATTAACTTCCATTTTTATAGAAGGTAATGATATCATGCAAATTGACAGATTGGATTACTAATTTACAAATGCTTTCCTCTAATGCTTTGTATAAAATAGAATGTAAGTGACCTTATATGTAATTTTTGCATTCTGCTTATTAAACTTGTCATTTTATTGTAAAATCTGGCATATTTCTATTATTTCTCAAACTATGTATAGCTGGCAAGTATCATCTTCCTACTTGTATGAGTTCTGCAGCTATGAATTAATATATCTACAGGATGTAAGTCACATTTTGTGATGCAACATTTTTATGGCATTTACATCTATACTTTGTTGATATTCAGAAGGTAATGTATCTATGTAATAGCTAAAATATTCTTATTCATAATTTGAATAGACAGTCAGTTTTTACCCTCAAGATCTATATATTATAACAAACATTATCCAGATTGCCACCAACCCTCACTCCCATCCAGTAATTCTTTTATCACCTGAGTATGCTATGTATTTGCTAAAGTAATATCATGTCTTCCAGGGCCCCTTTCAAACAACAGAGGCAATGTCCCTGGCATGTATATTCTTAAAAGTTGAAACTATATTTATCAGGCTGATTTCCCTGCATTTCAGACTAAAAAGCCAGCAAGCACAAAGAAAGAGATTCTTAAAAATGGGATTGGTAAGTTAATCAATTTTGGATTTGGGTAGCTTTTACACATGCCTTTTTTAATAGATCTTCTACTATATCTTCAATATTCCTTTACTCTGGTCCAAGACAAATTGGAAGACCCCTTTTCCTTGGCAGAGCAAAGGTATCAAGCATCTGGGATATCTGAACAGGTATCCAAGACACTGGATGAGCTCTTTGCTAAATATTCTGCTGCCAATAACCTGGATGAAAAGGTAAAACTTATCATGGATGTGATCTTGTGCTACCCTTTGTGTAGGTAGTCAAGTGACATGGTTTTTCACACTATACTAACTTTGTCTCATAGCAAGTGCCATTGGTCATTAAGAATTGGAGGAAGTGTTGGAGTACTGAGTGGTATTGGTTGTGAGGATTTGGAGAAAGTGTTCTGATTTGAGGAGGGCTCGTTTGTTTGACCAATTCAGATGATGTGGATGGATGTTCAAATCACTGCACCAAGCATCATGATTCCAATAATATCAATAACATCATTCTTATTCTGCAAGTAAATGACCGAGCAGACAAGTCGTCACACTATTGGGACCTCTAAAGTGCCACACCATTCACTGACACTCATTGGATCCAGCTCCATCAAAATCACAATAATATATACACTCGAACCACTGAGCATTCAGTATTCGACTTCCACCCAATCCACAGTCAGCACATAGTCCGCCTCCACGATCATATCGAATCCCATCTCCTCACCCACCCTCTCCGGAATACTCCCTGGGTGAATTCCCAGACTAAGAAGCCCGCGTAGCTCAAGCAGCACTCCCAACTTGGACGCCACCCTGTTCTCCTCTCTGCATGTTGTGCTGTGAATGTCTGGGGAGAGTCAATGTCGTGTTTGGGATCGGAATGTGGATCAAGGCAAGGAACAGACGAGGACTTAGAATACGCGCGCCTTCCGCGCACGGACAGCGCTCGACGGCATCGTGGGCTTTGCGCAGGATCTCATATGCTATCATGTGACGTTCGGGGTCTACTTCACACAGATGAACAATTTAGCTCACCATGATCGAATACTTGCGCCGAGGTACCACTCTTGCCTGACGCATCGTAAAATACAACCCTACATTGAATGGCCCAGCGAGATCAACACCACATGCTTCGTCCCACCTTACCTTACCTTGCTGGCCACTTCCACCTCGACACGATGACCTTCAAATTGTACTCCTTCTCCGTGGCCTTGCACTCCGTCCTCAACCCCATGGTCATCGCGAACTGGTTTATCCACGCGTAACACGCAGAGTGGATTATTTCAGCAGGTCGTAGACCTTTGTATTTTTCATACCAGAACTAAGATCGGCTCTGGGACGCCGAATCCAGTGCCTTGGCGTTCCCAGGGAGGTGTGTCGTCGTCGTCGACGTTCAGGATGCACTTATTCCTGGATGGATGCCAATGGGTATTGTACGTGTGTAGGGCAACTCACACCTGATTTTGTAGAAACCTGTTGGGTCTTGGTTGTGAACGTGAGATCCGTCGATGGTGCCTATCGACTTACCATACACGATCGTGACGACTTCCACACCTAGAAGCAGACTTACTTCCGAAAAATGCGAGACGCCATGAATCTGGTGATGCGCCACGCGTGCTTCGCGTCCACACCGCTACAACACTGTCGTCAATAAACCTACCTATACACCTGCAGTCAATGCCTCACGTAAAGTCCCTACAAGATGCGCTGAACTTTAGGAACTGACCGAAGCAGACGACAAACGAAACCTTGGAGAGGTGATCCAGTTGACGTTTGCTCGGATGAGCTTTGCCATATTCGTGTCGTGACTCGCCTGTTTCGCCTAGCCACACCTGATCAGTTGTGGGCACCATGGATTGCGTCGACTCAGCGAGAAACGCATTCACTCACCAACCGTCTTTATCCCTGCTCGGCTTCGTATCACATAGCTCACCGAGTAACGGACCAAAGTACACAGATACGAATATGACATCCCGATCTTGTCCCCGCATGTTCCTTTAGAGATGTTTGGTTTTCAAATGAAATGAACTTACTGCCAATCGCCGTACAGATCCTCCAGAACCAGCGAATGACTTGTGCGACGTGGCTTAAGGAGGATCAGTGCCAAAGCTCGCAGTCGGTTCAGAAACGGGGTACCTCCCAAATAAGTCAGTATAGTAGTGTAGCTCGCCCACTGCCATGAGCTTAAAGTTTCCCAAGAATTTGCAAGGTTATCGGTCTGTGATGAGGACCGTAAGAAGACTATAATGAGACCACAAGCAATCTCCATAGTTCTTCATGGGGCAAAGTCGAGATCCATTCCATCACGGCGTCATGTCGATCACAAAGTTGGTGAATACGACAGATACGCTCCCCGGAATCCCTGCGAACCATGTCATCAAGTCACGTCACGTAGAAGGAGCAGAAAGCAAATGAACCAGATCTGAATTCCTGCGGCGTGTCGCTATCATTACTTTGATGTGTCGGTGTTCCGGACTAGACCACAACAGCTATTCCAATGCTGCCTTGCTCTTGTACCACAGCCTAGAGCGCGGAAAGTTGACCAATACGATAAAAGTTCTCCTTCTCAAACCCATCTCGGTTGGGTTTACAAAGATAGCAGATGTGCTGGGATCCTCTTCCAATAATCTCAGCAGAGGGATCTACACATGCATTAACTTGCAAATACCTGGTATATAACGCTCCTTCCAGAGGCAGCACCGGTCGAAACGATAACATGGCACTTTTTCGCGATTGCATTGATAGCAGCCGCCTAATGCAAACACAATGAATTGATCTTCTTTGCACCACGCAGCGCTTGTTAGATCGTCTCAGAAAGTGGACCGTCAAGGCTCCCTGCGAAAATCTTCTATTCGGGGACTCGAAGTCTGTTAAGCAATGTATGGCATACCTCTTCTCGCTTCTCTCGCGTCGAAAGAACGGCGATCGACAATTTTGTTCCTGTACCATTCCTGATCTCGAATTTCTCGGATAAGCTCGGCGATGGAGGGTCACTCCTCTGGACCTGGGATCGTCAACTTGTCATCGCACGGCGCGGCTTCTGTCCGGCCTTGGACTTGGGGTTGACCTGGATGTAGTCCCCGGCAGCAGCTTGGAGAAGGGCAAGTGGATCTTCGCCTACAGGCGTCGCGACAAGAAGCCTGTGGAAACGTTACGGGAAAAGGTGCGGGTATGTCAAATAATTAACCTACTCGTTGACAGCACGCGTGATTCGCTCATCACGGTGCTCAATCAGTTTCTTCGTCTGAGCAGGTGTCATCGGAGGGGGAAGTGAAAACCCAGTACTGAAGAATGGCATCGTCATCATCACATGCACACACTAGCGTTAACGATAAACCCTACCTAGATTGCGCTTTCTTCCCCTTTGAATTATCGGCGGACTCGAGTATCAACAAATGCTCCTCTTCTTCCGCGCAGGAAAGCTGGGACGAAGAAGGTACGGAAAAGTCAGGGCCCCTTCGTCCGCCGCGTTGCTGCCGAAAGAGCGGTTCGGCATGTATGCGTAACTCATTGTGTGGTATGTACGCGAATTTGATTAGATCGGGGAGAAGTTCTCTGGTGGCAAGTTAGTGGGCATGGACATGAAAATCGGCGTCGCGTACTTGAATTCGGCGACTGTGGCAAGATGGAGTGTTGGGGTCAAGCATATCAGTCAAGCGTTGGTAAGAAGGCGATACACATTCAACCGTTTGAACGGACCCTCCACGAAAGGACGTCTGACCGGAAAGGTGGTCGCCAAGTGCTCTCGTGAGGACACGAACGCAAGGACGGTATTAAGAGCCTGAACCGTTGATGGTCTAAGCAGGTGCAACACTGGATATCCAGTAGCTAACTCACCTTGAAAGCCTAAATATCACCATATGCTGAGCGTGCTGCATGCCCCGTGAACATACATGTACCTTGGCGAACTTCAAGCGAAATCTCTTAGGACCAGCAAAATCCGGAGCTTTGACTTAGACTCACGTCCTAGAAATACTCGGGCCGAGCGACGAGCGACGAGTGCTGTTTCTGCTTCCCCTTGGCCTTGGCCGACGTTCTTGACATTTTGGACAGATGGCCCGTGTTACCTCTGGATGGCTCCCTGCGCTTCATGTCCCCGGTCACTTTAAGGGCTTCCGACTGTTCGGTCGACGCGCTGAGAGTTAGGAGCAATGATATGATGAACGTGACATCATATAATATAATAGGTGGTAAGCAGTTTAATATATGATTGAAAAATAAAACTAAGGATTACATATTGTATGAATGCATGGAATATAGAGTGTAAGCAATCTGATGTGGATCTGAAACAAGAATGCTGTTGATCAGCATGCCTCCTGCTGCTTTCCTATTGATAGTCAGTAAGTGGTTTGATGTGGATCTGAAATGAGAATCCTGCTGATTAGCATGCCTCCTGCTGCTTTCCTATTGATAGGAAGTAAGTGGTCTGATATGGATCTGAAACAAGAATGCTGCTGATCAGCATGCCTCCTCCTGCTTTCCTATTGATAGGAAGTAAGTGGTCTGATGTGGATCTAAAGCAAGAATGCTGCTGATCAGCATGCCTCCTGCTGCTTTTCTATTGATAGGAAGTAAGTGGTCTGATGTGGATCTGAAACAAGAATTCTGCTGATCAGCATGCCTTCTGCTGCTTTTCTACTGATAGGATGTAAGTGGTCTGATGTGGATCTGAAATGAAAATCCTGCTGATCAGCATGCCTTCTGCTGCTTTTCTATTGATAGGATGTAAGTGGTCTGATGTGGATCTGAAACAAGAATTCTGCTGATCAGCATGTCTCCTGCTGCTGTCCTATTGATAGGAAGTAAGTGGTCTAATATGGATCTGAAACAAGAATGCTGCTGATCAGCATGCCTCCTACTGCTTTCCTATTGATAGGATGTAAGTGGTCTGATGTGGATCTGAAACAAGAATCCTACTGATCAGCATGCCTCCTGCTGCTTTCCTGTTGATAGTGGGTAAGTGGTCTGATGTGGATCTGAAACAAGAATGCTGCTGATCAGCATGCCTCCTGCTGCTTTCCTATTGATAGGATGTAAGTGATCTGATGTGGATCTGAAACAAGAATGCTGCTGATCAGCATGCCTCCTGCTGCTTTCCTATTGATAGTGGGTAAGTGGTCTGATGTGGATCTGAAATGAGAATGCTGCTGATCAGCATGCCTCCTGCTGTTTTCCTATTGATAGGAAGTAAGTGGTCTGATGTGGATCTGAAACAAGAATCCTGCTGATCAGCATGTCTCCTGCTGCTTTCCCATTGATAGCCAGTAAGTGGTCTGATGTGGATTTGAAACAAGAATGCTGCTGATCAGCATGCCTCCTGCTGCTTTCCTATTGATAGTTGGTAGGTGGTCTGATGTGGATCTGAAATGAGAATCCTGCTGACCAGCATGCCTCCTGCTGCTTTCCTATTGATAGCCAGTAAGTGGTCTGATGTGGATCTGAAACAAGAATCCTGCTGATCAGCATGCCTCCTGCTGCTTTCCTATTGATAGCCAGTAAGTGATCTAATGTGGATCTAAAACAAGAATGCTGCTGATCAGCATGTCTCCTGCTACTTTCCTATTGATAGCCAGTAAGTGGTCTAATGTGGATCTAAAACAAGAATGCTGCTGATAAGCATACCTCCTGCTGCTTTCCTATTAATAGCCAGTAAGTGGTCTGATGTGGATCTGAAACAAGAATGCTGCTCATCAGCATGCCTCCTGCTGCTTTCCTATTGATAGAAAGTAAGTGGTCTGATGTGGATCTGAAATGAGAATGCTGCTCATCAGCATGCCTCCTGCTGCTTTCCTATTGATAGTGGGTAAGTGGTCTGATGTGGATCTGAAACAAGAATGCTGCTGATTAGCATGCCTCTTGCTGCTTTTCGATTGATAGGATGTAAGTGGTCTGATGTGGATCTGAAACAAGAATCCTGCTGATCAGCATGCCTCCTGCTGCTTTCCTTTTGATAGGAAGTAAGTGGTCTGATGTGGATCTAAAATGAGAATCCTGCTCATCAGCATGCCTTCTGCTGCTTTTCTACTGATAGGATGTAAGTGGTTTGATGTGGATTTGAAACAAGAATGCTGCTGATCAGCATGCCTCCTGCTGCTTTCCTATTGATAGGAAGTAAGTGGTCTGATATGGATCTAAAATGAGAATCATGCTCATCAGCATGCCTTCTGCTGCTTTTCTACTGATAGGATGTAAGTGGTCTGATGTGGATTTGAAACAAGAATCCTGCTGATCAGCATGCCTCCTGCTGCTTTCCTATTGATAGGATGTAAGTGGTCTGATGTGGATCTGAAACAAGAATGCTGCTGATTAGCATGCCTCCTGCTGCTTTTCTGTTGATAGTGGGTAAGTGGTCTGATGTGGATCTGAAACAAGAATGCTGCTGATTAGCATGCCTCCTGCTGCTTTTCTATTGATAGGAAGTAAGTGGTCTGATGTGGATCTAAAATGAGAATCCTGCTCATCAGCATACCTCTGCTGCTTTTCTACTGATAGGAAGTAAGTGGTCTGATGTGGATCTGAAACAAGAATGCTGCTGATCAGCATGCCTCCTGCTGCTTTTCCATTGATAGCCAGTAAGTGGTCTGATATGGATCTAAAACAAGAATGCTGCTGATTGGCATGCCTCCTGCTGCTTTCCTATTGATAGTGGGTAAGTGGTCTGATGTGGATTTGAAACAAGAATGCTGCTGATCAGCATGCCTCCTGCTGCTTTCCTATTGATAGGAAGTAAGTGGTTTGATGTGGATCTGAAATGAGAATCCTGCTGATTAGCATGCCTCCTACTGCTTTCCTATTGATAGAGAGTAAGTGGTCTGATGTGGATCTGAAACAAGAATGCTGCTCATCAGCATACCTCCTGCTACTTTCCTATTAATAGGGAGTAAGTGGTCTGATGTGGATCTGAAACAAGAATGCTGCTGACCAGCATGCCTCCTACTGCTTTCCTATTGATAGAGAGTAAGTGGTCTGATGTGGATCTGAAACAAGAATGCTGCTCATCAGCATATCTTCTGCTGCTTTTTTATTAATAGAGAGTAAGTGGTCTGATGTGGATCTGAAACAAGAATGCTGCTCATCAGCATACCTCCTGCTGCTTTCCTATTAATAGGGAGTAAGTGGTCTGATGTGGATCTGAAACAAGAATGCTGCTGACCAGCATGCCTCCTGCTGCTTTCCTATTGATAGGAAGTAAGTGGTCTGATGTGGCTCTGAAACAAGAATCCTGCTGATCAGCATGCCTCCTGCTGCTTTCCTATTGATAGTTTGTAAGTGGTCTGATGTGGATCTGAAACAAGAATCCTGCTAATCAGCATGTCTCCTGCTACTTTCCTATTAATAGGGAGTAAGTGGTCTGATGTGGATCTGAAACAAGAATTCTGCTGATCAGCATGCCTCCTGCTGCTTTCCTATTGATAGGGAGTAAGTGGTCTGATGTGGATCTGAAACAAGAATGCTGCTGATCAGCATGCCTCCTGCTGCTTTCCTATTGATAGAAAGTAAGTGGTCTGATGTGGATCTGAAACAAGAATCCTGTTGATCAACATGTCTCCTGCTGCTTTCCTATTGATAGTTTGTAAGTGGTCTAATGTGGATCTAAAACAAGAATGCTGCTGATCAGCATACCTCCTGCTACTTTCCTATTAATAGGGAGTAAGTGGTCTGATGTGGATTTGAAACAAGAATCCTGCTGACCAGCATGCCTTTTGCTGTTTTTCTATTGCTAGGGAGTAAGTGGTCTGATGTGAATCTGAAACAAGAATGCTGCTGATCAGCATGCCTCCTGCTGCTTTCCTATTGATAGGGAGTAAGTGGTCTGATGTGCATCTAAAACAAGAATGCTGCTAATCAGCATGCCTCCTGCTGCTTTCCTATTGATAGAGAGTAAGTGGTCTGATATGGATCTGAAACAAGAATGCTGCTGATCAGCATGCCTCCTGCTGCTTTCCTATTGATAGTGGGTAAGTGGTCTGATGTGGATCTGAAACAAGAATCCTGCTGATTAGCATGCCTCCTGCTGCTTTCCTATTGATAGGTAGTGAGTGGTCTGATGTGGATCTGAAATGAGAATGCTGCTGATCAGCATGCCTCCTGCTGCTTTCCTGTTGATAGTTGGTAAATGGTCTGATGTGGATCTGAAACAAGAATCCTGCTGATCAGCATGCCTCTTGCTGCTTTCCTATTGATAGGGAGTAAGTGGTTTGATGTGGATCTGGAATGAGAATTCTGCTGATCAGCCTGCCTTCTGCTGCTTTTCTACTGATAGGATGTAAGTGGTCTGATGTGGATTTGAAACAAAAATGCTGCTGATCAGCATGCCTCCTGCTGCTTTCCTATTGATAGTGGGTAAGTGGTCTGATGTGGATCTGAAATGAGAATGCTGCTGATCAGCATGCCTCCTGCTGCTTTCCTATTGATAGCCAGTAAGTGGTCTGATGTGGATCTGAAACAAGAATCCTGCTGATCAGCATGCCTCCTGCTGCTTTCCTATTGATAGAGAGTAAGTGATCTGATATCAATCTGAAATGAGAATCCTACTGATCAGCATGCCTCCTGCTGCTTTCCCATTGATAGTTTGTAAGTGGTCTGATGTGGATCTGAAACAAGAATCCTGTTGATCAGCATGTCTCCTGCTGCTTTTCTATTGATAGATAGTAAGTGGTCTGATGTGGATCTGAAATGAGAATCCTGCTCATCAGCATGCCTCCTGCTGCTTTCCTATTGACAGTTGGTAAGTGGTCTGATGTGGATCTGAAACAAGAATG
>JBBPQP010001210.1:0-12092 GCA_038092555.1 Boletus subgraveolens | reverse complement strand
CCATCATGCTTCCATTTCACTCTCACCATCAACATGTGTATTTAATCACTGTTCCTTCCATTCCACATGCCTATGCCTCACATATTTAATTACTGTCTACCCTATGCCCTAGATCATAGATCTAGACACAACATGTACACACTTAGCATGAATATATAAACCCAGAGGACTACAGCTGGAATCTCCAGTCTAGTCTCTTTGGATACTTCCATCTAAAGCAGGACTCAGGAGACCTTAGGGCTCACTTCATATTCCTCTCTTCCCAGTTTTTTGACTTTACATTGATAGTTTGGTGTTGCCTGAAGCATAGTTGCTTTAGACCATTTCAGCACTGTTGTGGCATCTGTCCAATACCACAGGATAGCACTTGAGATCAATGTCTGACTGAGTGTGCAGCTGTACATTCATCTCCCATCTTACAGAGAACATTCATCTAATGTTTGAGTGGCCTTTTTGAAATGTGGTATGTCATGAACTGACCTAATGTGGATGGTATGCTCATCATAAGCTGAGTCCTGTGACCAGACTGGTTGCATGGTCATCGCATAGCTGGGATCTGAGTGGGAATAGGCGCCAAAGACACAAGGTACATACTGTGTTTATCAGGAGTAAGGAAGTGTGTTTATGGAGCTAACTTTGTGCACCACAAGGAAATCAAAACACCTTCTTCCTTGACATTTTGATGCCAATGATTGTGGACCATTGGTGAGGATGTTGCCAATGAATACCAGTGCATGGAGCTCCAAGAAGTGATTGAGCAGTGCTGATTATTTGGGAAGACCACACAAGAGTACTGAACACCAGTGGCTCTGATGATGTATACACAGTTGCTTTCTACCCTGATGGAATCTTTGGATGTTCCCTCCTGTTCCACTTCTTTCAGTCTAACTGTGTGTTCCAGACATTCTATTGACCCTGCATGATCCCATTTCCATTTGAGGTCATGTTCAGAGGCTCTGCATTCCAATGCAGCTTCTCTCATGAGGTGGCACTTGGATAGGAGGTGTTACAACCTGTAACAATGGTACATGTTCATGTAGAACTGTGTCTCGTTCCTACACTTGGTCACCTCCTAGTTAGGAGTTAAGTGTGAACGGCCTAGCATCGGCTAGCAGTACTGGGACTGGCCCAGAGTTGGTAGAGGGGAGGATGAGGTAGAGGAGAGGCGAGGCACGAGGGAGGGGATCTCGAGGAACAATAGACCACATGAAGAAGTGTAGATTAAGGTTAAGGAAAGAAAGGCATATAGGTGGCGCCTTAATGTATATACTGAGGACTTTAGGGCAGGTATTGGAGTCCGAAGAATATATAAGGAAAGAGATGTGTCGCATCGCAAGGCACGTGAGATAAACGGTTAAGATATAAGGGGAAACGCATAGCCATAAGGAGAGGCTATGGAGGAGGCAGTGTCTGCACGAGTCAGAGTGAGTAAATAAGAGTCATAGAACCGAAAGGGGAAAACTGAAGGCAGTGGAGGAAGAGTGTATCTGGAGGTGGTGAAGGAGATGTCCGTCCCAATGAGGAATAGCCTCATCCCTTGAAGAGGGACTTGTCTAAGAGGTCAGCCCACGTGGATGTAGGAATGTGATAGTCCTTGAGATCGGAGAACAAGCTGGCAAATAGAGAGGCGCCGGGATGGTCGAGATGGAGAGGGGGAGTGACCAACGAAGGAACTGGAGTTGGTGGGCGAGGAGGAGGAGACGTAGAAGGAAATTGGTGTTACGACCTGTAACAATGGTACACGTTCATGTAACATCGACTTGGCTTCTCCTCATTGGAGTTAAGTCGAGACCTCATTCCTACACTTGGACACCTTCATATAGGAGTTAAGTGTGAATGGCCTAGTGAAGCTAGCAGTACTGGGACTGGCCCAGAGTTGGAAGAATAGAGGATGAGGCAGCGGTGAGGCGAGGCGCGAGGGAGGGGATCTCGAGGAACAGAAGTCCACACGAAATAGTGTAGATTAAGGTTAAGGAAGAGAAGCATACAGGCGGCGCCCTAATATATATAGTGAGGACTTCAGGGCTGGTACCGGAGTCCGAAGTATATATATGGTAAGAGACGCGTCGCGTTACAAGGCACATGAGATAAATGGGCAGGGTAAAGTAAGGGGAGATGCATAGCCATGAGAGAGGCTATGTAGAAGGCAGTGTCTGGACGAGTCAGAGTGAGTATAGGAGGAGTCATAGATAAAAGGGGAAACCTGAAGGCGATGGGGGAATGGGTGTATCCGGAGGCGGTGGGAGGGAGATCTCTGTCCCGATGAGAAGTGATCTCATCCCTTGAAGAGGGATTCATCTAATAGATCGGCCCACATGGACGTAGGGATGTTGTAGTCCCTTAGGTCGGAGAACAAGGAGGCGAATAAGGAGGAGCCGGGATGGTCGAGATGGGTTGGAGGGGTAACCAATGAAGGGTCAGGAGTCGGTGGGAGAGGAGGAGGAGTCGTAGGAGGAAAATGATAAGGGGTCTCCTCCTTAACTGTAACAATTGGTAAGGGGTCTCCTTCTTAACTGTAACAGGAGGGTGGGTGCAATGACATGATTGCTGCCACTGGCAGTCATCTATATGGGCGTGACCACCACCACCTCCCTAGGGGTGATATGCCTCCAAATCAACCTCATCATGTGCAGTGCACAGTGCATTTACATCCACACTTGGTCCCTTATCAACAAATGACCACTTGTAGACAGCCTGGTCAGTAACGGAGCCAGCCATTGCTGCTGTGTCATAGTACAACCCTTTGTTATGACTACCACCTGGTAGGCATACAAGTAGACACAAAGTGTAATGCCGCCTTGAGCCTAACTCTGTTGGTCCTAATGGCGTAGGATACCTTCAGGCTTGACGCGAGCCTGGTGACGAGCAACAAGGAATACTAGGAGTAGTACTCCGAAATAGACGACAACCAGTAGTCCTAGTGAAGAAGGTCCGTTGATCTTGACCGAGGTGAGGAAATAGGGTAGCGAGGTCATCGTCGAGCTGGATGGGTTCTCTTGACTGGGGTAGAGAACCTAGAGACAAGCCAACGGCGCCGGGCTGTTGGTGAACTAGAGTAACGACGGGTTACTCTGGGGACTCTAGGAAGACCTAGAGTTATCGACGGAGTCCTTCAACGAAGGAGGAAGGAGGGGAGGGCGAGGTAGAGGTCAAGCAAGGGAATGTTGCAGGGAACGGGTGATGAATACCACAAGAGTAACCGTAAGGTGTACACTTTAGGTGTCAGATCAAGGTTAAAGAGGTGTTCGAGAGGAGCTCGAACTTATATACCCTGGCCGTAAGGGCTTTAGGGCAGGTATATCCCAATCTGGTAAGGTGGTCCGTGCGCAGTCTAACCTAATATGGTAAGAGTCTGTATCCACAAAAGGAAATCCGGAGCCAGTATAGCGAGGTATCGCCCGATTAGGCAGGGGGGGTCCTGCATGGGAAGTTCACAAGCGGAAGGACACGTCGTGGGAATCGGCGTGGCGCGACGCATTGTGATGGCACATGAGTGGTCACAAGGGTAGAGTGTGGTGTGGCGCAACACGAGGCGGGGAGGCGATGTCAAGGAGAGATCTGGCCTCAACTGAGACGGGGATTGCCGGGGAGTGCACAGGAGGATGGCTGTGTGAGAAAGCACTGCAGGGGCGGTGCGAGGGGCGGTGTAGGAGAGATCCGGTAGGGTAAGGGTGGCCCTAAAGGAGGAGAGGTGTGGGAAGATCCCAAGGGGATATTCCGGGGAGGATCCGGGGAAGATCCAGGATCAGGACACAGGAGGGTGGCTGTGTCGGGGGATGCTGCATAGAGGGGCAGTGTGGGAGGGCGATACCGGGTCGTTGCAGGACAGGAAGGTTGAGCGTAAACGAGCGTAGGGATGCGCCTGGGCGGGAGGTCCAGTGACAGGAGCGGTCATGTGAAGGCACGAGGTTGTGGTTTAAGGAAAAAGACCGGGGGTGTGCCAAAACCGTAACACCCTTTGTTCAGTGATACAATGCATCAAAGAACATGGACATGCCAGTGTGCATGAGCAGGTGATGATTGTCAGATGCACTGGAGAATTTCCCTTTGGCCCCCACCTGAACAAAATTGCGCATGTACTTACTGAATGTTTCAGACGCCATGAGGGTCATTACTACAGGCCAATGGAACCATGATGGAACAGGTGGATCAGTATATGTGCACCTCCATTGGATGAGATAACATCTAAGATGGGAGCCATCTCCAGGTCACTTGATTCTCAAAGCCACAAGATCACAGTGGCAACTTGGAAGAGCATTTCCATTCTTGATGGCACCAAGTTGCTAATTTAGCCAGGAAGACTTGTGGAGTTGTGGTCTGAGCCTGGATCTTTATCATAGCCATGTTTGAAACTTGAATAGCACCTCAAAACCCAATTGCATCTCCCACCTGGCTCAGTCACATTCCTTGAGTTGGTTGCACACCATTCATACAGTATAGTGAAAGGACCTAGAAGTGCCATCTCAGCAGCTTACCTCATGGACAGGCTGGTCACTAGATGAGGAAGTAATGGAGTCATCAACTCCTTGATCAGTTGACTGCATTTGTTCTCTTCTTCAACTGCCAAAAGCCACTCACGCTCTCTGTGGCATTACATCTACTTTTCCACATCCAAGTTACATATACAGTATGTACTACCCTTGCTGGGAGGGTGGGACCCAAATAAGGGATTGATGAACAAGAAGCCAAACATGCAGCAACTGCTGGAAGGCAACTTGTTGTGCTTCCATTGTGCAACACTTCCACAAGGTTAACTACCAATATTCAAGTTAGACTTCAGTTATCAGACTTGGCAAACTATATAGTTTTTTGAGGAGCTGAGGACATTATCCACAACTTATTTCACTCCCAGTGGTATTTTAAAATCAATTAGAGAGAAGGTGCAAGTTGAGGTCAATCAGTGGGTAGCATCCATTCCCTTATATTGATGTTTTCATTGGACATTCAGAAACAATGGGAAGCCATTTGACAGAGGGAACTGGCAGCAATTGCCCAGATTCAGTGGGTTACAACTAAAGAAAATATATGCATATCTTGCATAATTCAGACATTGAGCATACAATAGCTCCAGGGAACCAATGATACCCCATGTCCATAGAGCTAGCTGATCCACTACTAGGATAGTCCATTGGCAAGTTCATTCTTCATGAATCCCACAATCTCATCACCAGATGGGTGTGATTCAGTAACCAAAAACCAGCATTGATCAATGAACTCCCATTAGTGGCTGGTAATAACATCCTCAGTAGGATGTCTTGGCAAGATTCCCTTTGGGATTGCATGGATGACCTCCATCTCATGCATATCATAGTAAGGAATCTTTCCCGACAAGATCTGCTCACAAAGATCCTACAATTACTACAACTGAGAGGAACACAAATAAAATGAGAACAGACCTGCAACATGATACATCCGAATGAGAATACGTCACTCTGCTGTGTTGTGATAGCCTTGGGCAGATTATTATTGTCTGCTTGGAGGACAAGCAACTCGGGAGCCATCCAGCGGATTGATCCTCTGCCTTGAAATGATGTGGTAAACATGGATCCAAGTCTCAAACCACATAGCAGTATCAACAAGCCAAAATCAGCAATACACGCCCTTCCAGTTGCATAAATGAGCATGTTCAACTAGCTCATGGGTTATTACACTGGATAGTAGAAGGACAAAAACACCTACACCTGAAAGATCTCTCTGAACAACCAATTGCGAATACACTATTAACCACCACATCATCAGCAAGGATAGTCCTGCCTCATGTATAATCATGTACGATACTGTAGACCAGCAGCAACATCATTAAGCTGTGAAATGAAGCTCAACATCTGGCTACCATCCGGCGACAGCAGTCAAAAGTATCACTTACCAGAACCAACCAATGGGGAGTTGTGAGGTTCACATTGTGTTCTTCAAGATAAGACGTGAGAGTGCCATTCTCAACCCATGGACAAATCATGGCAGGAAAGTTGCCAAAGTTCATAGTCATGCCAAATAATGGTAGAATATTGGGATGGTCCAAGCTGAGCCATACTGTGACCTCCCGATGAATTTGCTGTGGAGTTGTCTCATCAATGAACAAAACTGAACATTGAAATTCAGGATGTGCACCATCAGTTGTTGGAACAGCTTATCTTCAGCAGAATACATTTTGATGACTTTGATGGTGACCTGAGGGGTGTCAGCTAGGTTGAGTGACCACCAAGGGATAATATACATCAATTGACTGCCTGTGGACATGGAATGTGCCTTCGTATATATCAGCAAAAGTTCCAGCTGTGGAGGGGTATTCTCCTTCTTCTCATGTCATGTAACCAGTGAGATCATTTGGAAATATGGTTTGACTTTCCTCCAAATGGATTTGTGGACAGCTAAAACTGGACAGGATAAGACTTACATATTGTGGAAACTGCATGCAGTCAGCGATGGTTTTTCTCCAGGTACTACAGTAGTTACTTGATGATTCCCAGAGCTCACAGTGTTCTGATTCAAGACATCCTGCAGGAGGATAAGTCTACATCACAAATACATAATGGAATGCCTAACAAGAGCATCAACGTCTGCACTATGGCCTTCACTAGGTGTCATGGGCATGCCTGACAACTATAATGGGATTTGTTGGACATGCCAAATGCACAATGCAAGAAACATGATATACTATTCCCATCGCTGGCATGGTACCAACAGTTGGATTGTGGGGATGAGCATGGGCCTAGGACAGACATGATAGCACTGTTCCTAAAATGAAAAGATGACACACACCTTGATGAAAGGATCATCACCACTTGGGGTGCTTTCCTCACCTCGTTGGTCTTGTTTCATCTTCAGAAATTACAAAGGATGATACAATGCGAGAAGGGCAATAATGTCTGTGAGATGGCAGTACAACAGAGAGTTGGCAATCACTCACTCACTAGATGGGACACAAGTGGGGAGAGATGGTCTGTGAGACACCAGCCTAACCATAGGCAGGGAGCCAATGGTCACTCACAACCTGGAGGAGATAAGTGAAATGGTCTAAAGCACTAATTGCTTCAGGCAACACCAAACTATATCAAGTCGTGAATGGGAGAAAGAAATGAGCCCTAAGGTCTCCTGAGTCCTGCTTTAGATGAGATATCCAAAGAGACTAGACTGGGGATTCCAGCCATAGTCCTCTGGGTTTATATATTCATACTATGTGTGTACATGTTGTGTTTAGATCTACTGATCTAGGGCATAGGGTAACGGTAATTAAATACATGAGGCATAGGCATGTGGAATGGAAGGAACAGTGATTAAATACACATGTTGATGGTGAGAGTGAAATGGAAGCATGACGGAGATGAACATGTGAAATAATATAACCATATTGGGATTGGATCTCAGATCCGATGTAAAGTCAATGATTAGTGTGTGGGGTGCGAGGGGAGAGTCGTCCCAAGGGGTTTGTCGTCGGGTTGTTAGTATGAAGGGTTTGCTGGACTGACCACGGTGCGTCACTGACAAATATTACTAAAAAAGGAAAAAAAGCGCATGACGAAGACAAGGCGGATAGAAAAACCTGGTCAAGGATGAGGACCGGATACGAAATAAATGGCCTAGGATGAGGGCCGGAATGGATACGAATGGCCTAGGATGAGGGCCGGATATTATACGAATGAAAGCGAGACACGAAATTTTGGGTGAGAGATCAATGCGAGGGGAGAAAACTGCATTTCCAGTCGAAATACAAGGTTTTATAATCCAGGTTATGACCCAGACTCATTGTAACTAAGGGGATAAGTATGAGAAGTTGGAAAGTATTGCTTCGAACATAAAAAAAGTTAATTAAACTAAAAGAAAGGGTCTGACTACAAAAAGCTGAAACTAAGGCAGTCCAAAATAGGAAACGTGTGCAGACAAATGGACAGATGGGTGGATTAGGACAGATAGGGGGAATGTGACCCTAGAAAATATGTACACCTTACACCGATCAGGGAAAGAGAAAAGAAACAAAGTGCATCCATAGCACAAGTTCATCTTATGGCTCTAGAGAAAGTGAAAATGATGTGGGTGAGCACATGTGACTATCATGTGATCCGATAAGATAAAGAAAAAGAGTATCCAATTATGACCATAACACTACCCCCTCTCTATGAATCAGCTTCCAGATAATTATAGGGTGTGTTCTTTTTCGAGAGCTCAGTTAATGGCTCCGGTCACTTCTCAAAGAGTAGCATGAATTGATTGGGTGGGATACTCAATGCTCTAGGTGCAGAGGGGTGGGTTGAGTGGAACTCTTTCAATACTTCGCTGGCATTGACAAGATTCGACTTTGGTTCCCAAGTTCGATCTGTTTCTGTATGGCCCCTCCAGTGGACTAGGTATTCGAGTTTGCCTCCTTTAAGGCGGGAATCGCATAAGTAATCAATTTCCCATTCGTTGTTGCAGTCTTCTGAGACATTGACTGGTCCCGGCCAATGCGAAGGCTGTCCTTCCATACAGTCCTTGTATGGCTTAATCTGTGAGACATTTACGACAGGGTGAATTTGCATAGATCTTGGTAGATGCAGTTCTACTGCATTATCTCCTTTGAGTGACATAATTTTGAACGGGCCTAGCCATCGTTCACTGAGCTTCTTAGAAGCATGGGTTAATCTTAAATTTTCTGTGGACAACCATACTAGTTGGCCCATGGCATAGGGTGGTGGTGCAGAGTGGTGTCTATCTGCTTGCAATTTCATATTTTGCTGTGCTTGCAGCATGTTTTTCTTGGCCTTGTCTATAGTAGCCTTCATGTCCTTGGCAAACTGTTGTGCAGAAGGAGCATGATCCATTGCAATGGGTTCTATTCCCATGTGTGGCTCATAAGACTGAGTTACATCAAATGGTGACTTCTTCGTTGACGTGTGCTTTTTGTTATTGATGGAAAATTGTGTGATGGCAAGCCAATCACTCCATAATTCCTGCTTGTTGAAGCAGAAAATGCGTAAGAATTTTCCAACTTCCTTGTTTACAATCTCTGATTGTCCATCCATCTGTGGATGGAAAGAAGTGGAAAGCTTGGTATCAATACCGAGCGTGTTGTTAAGATGTTTCATAACTTGCGAGGCAAACTGTGGCCCACGGTCTGAGGTAATAGATCTTGGAAGTCCATGATGCTTCCAAATGTAATTCATAAAGAGTTTGGCTGTGTCTAGGGCCGAGCATGTGTCGTACGTCAGGATCAGTTCCACTTCTTTGGAAAGTCTGTCCACAACTGTGAGAATAGCGTTATATCCATGGGAATTAGGAAGTCTGGTGATGAGTTGGCTGTGATGTGTTCCCATGGGGTATTCAGAATAGGGAGAGGGTGTAGTAAACCTGCGGGCACCATGTTCTGTCCTTTGAACTGCGCACATGTCTCACAGTGTGATACATAATCTTTCGTAAAAGTAGCCATTCCTGGCCAATAATAATGTTGTTGCAGGAGTTCCAGCATTTTCTCATAACCTGGGTGACCTGTGAGTGGGGTGTCGTGATGTTTCTCAAGAATCTCCATCCTGAGAATATTCGAATCTGGCACATAAATGTGCCCTAGGTTGTCATAAAGACATCCATCATGTTCCTCAGTAATACTCTTTTTGGTAAGCCTCTGTATGTCCACTTCACTGAGCAAGCACATTGCATTGAATATCTTTTGTCGTAAGATAGACCCATCATCCTGAATCAAGATTCCAGATCTGATCTTGTCTGGGGTAATAACTGTTATTCCTTTATTATCATCCTCAATACCCTCCATATGTTCTTCACGTCTTGATAGCACATCTGCTTTGCCCATTGTAGACCCTGGCTTGTAGTGCCAAGTCATGTTGAACCTGAAAAGGTACATTGCCCAGCACACTTGGCATCGATTGAGATCTTGTCGTGTCATGAACCACTGGAGGTTGGTGTGATTGTTCCATATTTCAAATGGTAGCCGAGCTCCTTCTAAGTGGTGGTGCCAATTCTCTAGCGCTTGTATGACTGAAAGCATCTCCTTATCGGCAATGGGATAATTACATTCAGTGGGTGTCATGGCATATGAACTATAGGCAACTGGATGCCATACGCCGTCTTTCATAATTGAGAGCACTGCTCCCATTGCAAAATCTGATGGATCGCACTCTAGGTGATACGGGCATGTCTTGTCTGGGTAAGCAAGAACCAGTGCGGTGGTAAATGCTCCTTTGAGCATGTTGAAAGTGTTCTGTTGGGCTTCTAGCCAATGGAAGGGTTCATCCTTCTTCATCAAGTTGTGCAGCAGCCTTGCTACTGCAGCATAATCCTTGATGAACCTCCTATAGAAATTGGCGAGTTCTAAGAAGCTTCGTACTCCTTTAACTGTCTTTGGTTTGGGCCATTCCCATATAGCAGATACTTTTGAAGCATCCATCATAATTCCGTCCTTTCCCACAATCATCCCGAGGAAATCAACCTCCGTGACTGAGAAAGTACACTTTTCTGGCTTGATGAAAAGATTGTTCTCTTGTAATTGTTGTAAGACTTCCAGCACAATCTTATCGTGTTCTTCCTGGTTGTTTGTCTTCATAAAAATAAGAATGTTGTTGATGTAAACAACAACGACTCCATCCATGTCTGTGAAAATGTCATTGACCATCGCTTGGAAGGTCGCAGGGGAATTGCATAATCCAAAATACATAACAAGGGGTTCAAATGTGCCCTTAAAGCACGTGAATGTGGCTTTCCATTCATTGCCTTCTTTGATGCAAACATTATTGTATCCCCACCGTAAGTCCATCTTGGTAAATAACTTGGCTCCTTTGAGCTTATCGACAAGCTGGGAAATCAGAGGAAGTGGATAATTATTTTTTATGGTGTGTTCGTTGAGGTATCGGTAATCCTGTACCATCCTCTTTTTTCCATCTTTTTTCGGTATGAAGAATACTGGGAAGTCTGCGGAGATTTGGAAGGGCGAATATATCCCTTAGCGAGCTGGTCTTCTATGAAAGCTGTGACCTCTTCTTGCTCCTGTGGTGATAGTGGTATGATTTGGCCTTTCTTTGGCTGATAACCTTTTTTCATCTCTATTGCGTGATCCCATGGTTTCCACTTAGGCATCCATTCTGATTCTTTCTTTGAGAAGACATCTAAGAACTTGTGGTATGTGAAAGGAACCATTTCTTCAGTTGTTTTAGGTTTTTCATCTGTTTTTGTGGCTTCGGCAATCTGTGCTTCTAGCCATCTGATTGTGTCATATACTTCATATTGTATGTCTATTTCTTCTTTTTTGATTTTTTGTATCCAGTCAGGTTTATCCTGGAGTGCTCTACATGTGGCTGGGCAATGCATCATCTTGACCGTTCCTCTAGTCCAATCTATCTCGGGGTTATGGCGTTTGAGCCAACTGTATCCAAGAATGAACGTGTTCTTGCCGAGATCTGTCACTTCCGCCAAGATCTGCTCACGGTGACCATCGAACTCTAAAACAAGGTTTGCACTGTGGGTAATCGAACCTGCTGAGTTTTTTGTGCCATCCACATTGTAAACAGGGATAGGGCATCATAAGGGAGTAAGAGGGATATCATGAGATTCTGCCCAAGTTTTGTCAATGAAAATTATGTTAGCTCCGCTATCTAGCAGTGCCTCCATGGAAATAATATCCTTGCACTTTGATGACTGAGGTGCTACTCGGATCTTCATCGCTACTTTGTGATCTAGTTTGACACTTCTGATGAAGATGTCATCTGGGAATTCTGAGCTGGGGGAAGAAAAAGGGGAGGATTTAGGTAAAATAGGATTTGTCACAGGTTTACTTCTGTCACTATCTGGTGGTGTAAAACACCAAGAAAGTGTGTGATTTGTGCAAGGGGATGGTCGTCCCAAGGGGTTTGGAATCCTAGGTTGTCAGTAAGAAGGAATTATTGGACTCACCACAGCGCGTCGCTGACAAATATTGCCTAAACGGGAAATCGCATGAGATAGAAGTGAGGGAACAGCACCAGGGGCCAAAAACTCCATTCCAAGTTGAAATAGACATGATTTTATACTGTAGGAAAATAATCTAAACTCCTAATTAAGGAGCATTGAAAAGGGAGGTACCAATGATCTAGGGATATTATGAGGTACGAAAGAAACTAATAAATCTAAAAATG
>JBBPQP010001209.1:0-12117 GCA_038092555.1 Boletus subgraveolens | reverse complement strand
ACGCTGGAGGCGCCGATCGCGATCACGGACACCCCTGCTTATGTGCGTGTCGTGTCGCTTAGTTCGGTGCAGCATGTGCTGACGCGGTAGTACTGTATGTATAGCCCTTCCGTGGATTCGCGCTCGATACCGCGCGGAACTTGTGCGTACACTTCTACCTCTCTCGTCTAATGTGGAGTGATGTCTGGCGTGTAGCTTCCCGCTCGAGGACTTGCTGAGGACGCTTGACGCGATGAGTTGGGTCAAGATCAATACCTTCCATTGGCACATCACCGATAGTCAGAGTTTCCCCCTCGAGGTCGCTCAGTACCCGGAGCTCGCTGCTAATGGTGCCTACTCTTCCTGGGAGACCTATAGCGAGAGCGACGTGCAATACGTCGTTCAGTATGCTGCTGCAGTACGTCCCTTACTTTCCCACGTTTGACTTGTTGCTCACGTTTCCCGCGCGTGTCGCAGCGCGGCATTGATGTGCTCTTGGTGCGTCTGATCGAAATAACGGTAGGATCGAAGCTGACATATTGATCATCAGGAAATCGATACCCCGGGTCACACCGCTATCATTGGCACGACCTACCCTGACTACATCGCCTGCTTCGATGCCTCCCCCTGGGCGACCTACGCCAACGAGCCCCCTGCTGGGCAACTCCGGTTCGCCCTCCCCGAGGTCGTCAACTTTACTACCTCTCTCCTCAGCGATATCGCCTCGACTCTCCCCTCTTCCTACTTTAGCACCGGCGGGGATGAGCTCAACACTAACTGCTACACCAATGACATCCCCACCCAGCAACAACTCAACGCCACCAACACTACCCTCGTCGAGGCCCTCGCCACGTTCACCCAGAGCACCCACAGCGCACTTATGGCGCAGGGAAAGACCCCCGTCATTTGGGAAGAGATGGTGTTGCAGTGGAACCTCACCCTGTCCAACGAGACTATCGTCATGTGCGGCTCTTTGATCCGCATTGACAACGCCCACTGATTTTCCCTTTTAGGGTCTGGATCTCGTCCGAAGATGCGGCCGCAGTGGCCGAGTTGGGATACCGCATTGTTCAGGCACCTTCCAATTACTTTTATCTTGTACGTGTGCTTCTTTTTTTGATGCCCCTGTTCCAGATTCATATCCCCGACAGGACTGTGGTGCAGGTGGGTGGTTGGGAGACGACCCAACTTTGTGAGTTGTTCTCCGCGTATTGAGCGCAATGAAGGGGACTAATGCCGTTGGTGTCGTGATTATAGAAACAGCTGGTGCGATCCATTCAAGACGTGGTCCGAGGTGAGCGCTTTCTTGGCAGTCATGTGCGCACGCCACGGCCTTGGGACTTATCTTCCCACCCAAGTCATATACCTTTGATCCGCTCGCCAACTTGACCGAAGCTCAATACCCACTCGTTCTCGGAGGTGCGTCCCTTTATATCCGCCAATCGCGTCCACTGGGTCGTTGACAACGAGACCAGGCGAACAATTGCTCTGGGCCGAACAATCCGGACCACAAAATCTGGACCCGATCGTCTGGCCCCGTGCCGCCTCCTCAGCCGAGATCTTTTGGAGCGCGAAACAACCGACGGGGGCACCACTCAATGTAACCGAAGCGTTACCACGTCTTCATGTGCGTTTTCTATCGTGCTCGATGTGTTCCTGATTCCGATTCTAACGCTTGATGAATAATAGGACGTGAGGTATAGGATGGTTCAGAGAGGTGTAATGGCGATTCCGCTGCAACCACAGTGGTGCGCGCTGAGGCCAGACGCGTGCGATCTGTACGCCTGAGTGGTCCTGGAGTCGTGCATGAAAAAAGGATGATGAGTGAATGGGATTGGAGGACGATATCAGTTCCTACAGACACTTTTCTTTGCTTGTTTTGTTCAGTGGATGGACATTGAAGTAACCAACTAACGTGTAACGCGTATCCGAAGGATTCATGCAAAGGATGGCGTGGGTTCTGTGAATGGGTAGGATGTACGTACTTGCGTTGCGATCGGACGATCATCGATCGTCGCTTGCCAGCGCTGAGTGCAATTCGATTCGTCGTGCTTTGGCTGCAAAGGCGTGCGCGTGACCTGAGAGGAGAGTCTCTGCTACATCTTGTGCCCGCTCTCTGAGTCCTTCCCCTTCCTCCTCCGAGCGACACGGTAATGGATATGCTTCTCGTACTTATACGAGTTTGATTCGGGAGGCTCATCAACGGGTACACATGCCTGTCTTCAACCCATCACGGATCCTGGCCCACTCTCTGTGCAACTGTACTCCGCTGATTCTGGCGAGTGATCCAGAGAGGGAGTTGATTGATCGAGCTCCTCGACGAGTTGGCGGTTGTCACTGTATGATCAGAACGGCTGTCCTTTGATCTGGAAGTTTTAGGCCTGGTTTGGGAAGGTTAATGTCACTGCACCGCGACGAGCGACTCCTGGCAAGCCCGTCTCGATCAGCGATGTTGATTCAACTGAGTCCACCAAGGGACATCTTGAGAAGATAAATCTAGAAATGTGAAGTTATCTAAAATGAGTCGGTGATATCGACGACAACGAGCTTGTAAGCATGGTGACAAACCCGAGGATTTGAGAAATCGACTCGAATCGAAAGAAAGGAAAGTCCTACAACTTGAAGCCACGATAACATGGCGAGTTCATACTCATCAAAGCAGTGACTAGAAAGTCTGAGAGCGATACAGGAGAAATGCGTATGGAGTAGGTCTCGTACAATCGATAAAAGGCCATCAAAGCACATCCAGTATGCGTACGCTGTCTACCAGCTTATTCAATATTGTCGGCGTGATCTCCTCTACTACCTGGACGGTGATTAGACTCTCTGCAGCGACCCTCCTATATGCTGCCACATTTCCCAGGTCTGGTGTGAGCAACAGTGCACCGAATGGTTGTCTTAGTCGAGCCAACAGTCGGAGGGCTCGCATTTGCTTGCCCGTTTGTGATACGGACGAAGGGGGGCGGAGAGATGCATCTGAAGGCATTGCGAGGGGCTGTTGACCGAACGACCGCCCGAGGCGAGTAACGAGCCGCGTCGCTCGTGTTTGCGGGACTGCCAATGTGATGTTTGAAGGGCCGGGGAACGATGGCAGCTCGTCAACAAAAAAAGACTGGCCGTCTGCATTCTCTTCGGGTATCGTCTCTGCTACACTCCCGACAGGCTGTCTGTCGAGAAGAAAGTCGATCCAAGGGTGAATGAGGTAAAGAGAATCCAACCGAGATGGATCCTCTTTTGTCCTGATCTCCACGATTCCGAGTGCAGCTGTTTGTGCGCGAAAAACGTCCGACTGGCTCCGAGAAGCTGATATCGCACCGAGTTTGAAAGTGATGCACGGAAGCTTCATCCGTTGTCCTACGAATAGCGGCACAGGGAGCTCACTGAGTCGGTCATACAACTTTGTAACCACCACGGAATTAAGTGAAGAAGCCAGCAATCTAGTAGTAGTCGCATCCATGTCGGTGGGTTTGATGGTCGGCGGGATGTGTGTTGTTGGCGGCTGACTGAATACGGTGATATTGGCAGGGAGGCAACTGTTGAAGCTACCGGATCTCCCTGTCCACGCAAGGATGCTTGCATCTCCCGAGCTCGTGAGTAGCTGTGCCAATAGTCGCCCGAGTGCCTTGTCCCCCTCCCCATACACAACTGGCAAGGAAATAGAGAATATTCCCAGCAACGAGTAGGCTGCATCCTCAACCCGTGTCGTTTTGCGTGTAGAAGCTAGGCGAAGCTTCTCACGTATGTCGTCCAGACCTGGTCGGAGTTCCATCAAGGATTGCGCCGAGACACCGGTTGCCTCCTCCATCTCCGAGATGACCTCGAGCGACTCCTTGTGGTTGAAAATGTCAAGGTTCATGTACAACGTTCAGTCGTCGTTGTAGAACCAGATTACCTTGGAGGCACGATACTCCTGGAATGTCCAGGCCCGAGTGTTCCAAATGCTCCTCACAAGATCGCCGCGCTGTGACGGAGACCGAACACCACGGAGGAGGACAATCGTCACAGCAGAACCCTGATACCACTTGAACATGGAAACCAGGGCTTCTTGGAGTACAAAGTGATCCGCTTTGTTGATACAGCAGGTATCACTCCATGCCCAGTGCAACCCAGCATCCCGCACAATTTTGCAGAACATTCGCAACTTGTTATGAGTGGGAGACTCCTCGAGGTCGTACACAACGATGCGTATGAGTTTGTCGAAGAGGGGTTCATTGTCTTCCCACTTGTGTGAAAACATGGCATAACAATAGTACTCCGCGACCTCTCGCTCAATACGGGCGTGGTCAATATGTGTGGTCATAGAAGACACCAACTTCCCGAAGATTGGTCGTGATTCGAATGAGGACGCTTGCCCAGATTTATCGAGAAGACGACCGGAGGTGGTGTTAATGAGCACTAGTGGGGATTCGCGGATGACATTCTGAATGACCGCCCGAATGGTTGCCTTCGTCTGTGATGGGTCGACGTACCGGCGAGAATGCTCTACGAGACAAGATCAATAGATAGCATCAACATGGCATTGCCACCCTCACCACGGACATCTGCATCAGATGACTGCGACATCTTCGAGATCATTACCTCGAATGCATCTATTGCATTCTCATAGTCTCTTGCCTCGTATAAAGCCACATGCTTCCTCTCGTAACCCCATGGGGATGACGGATCGAGCATGATCACCTAATGACGACGTCGTCGACAAAACTAACTTGCTCGAGACAAACAGGACACACCTTGTTCGCATCACTTAATGCATCAACCCGCAGGCCTCTGGCTAGGTATGCCTTGCTTCGCTTGATGTACAGACCTTGTGGTGCGGCCAGATCGAGGGATAGTGCGGCTGAATACTGGGAGATGGCATCATTGTGTTGTTCAGCACTCATTGCAGTATCCCCGAGTTCCTCTAGCTTCCCTGAACAACGACGTTTGAAGTCTTGCATATAATGATCAGAAACAACGACACCTACACGGTATGTGAGTCTGCTCACCTACAACCCATTCTGCTTGCTCATCATGCGTGATTGTCTCCCCCACCAACTCGCCGTTCATTTGGTGGAAACACTCAACTGCGTCCATCAGACGGTTGGCCATTTCGAGATGTTCGGAAATAGCCCGATAAATCGTGAATCTCGGGATGGTAAACTCCGGACCAGGAGTGTCAGGCCAGTGAGGGATGGTAGAGCAAAAGGAGATACTCACATTGACGGCAGCAACCAAGGCATCTTTCCACTCGCCACTCGCCAATGTTGATTTTGCCCATTCTTTCAAGAGTGGTGTGGGGGTTATTAAATCGAGGTTCGGATGAGGTGTCGTTGGGTCATTATGTGGGGCTACCATCGAAGGTACGTCACTGTTGCTCGCGGGAGTAGAGAGACATCGGTAGGTGAAATCTGCGGAGAAGTCTCAAGTGCACAGCAACCAAACTGGGGGAGCATCAACTTACCGGAAACCCACTTGGTGATGGGTCTGCTCACGTAGACCCCTTCGCCAAAGGTATTTACCATGTCGAAAAGACATTCGCCTGCATCCTTCGTGCGACCCACTGCATACAGGGCTTCACAAAGGCGCTGCCGAATTGTAATCCCGAGATCGTCAAACTTCCAACCAGATATCTGTGAAAGATGGTGATCGATTTCAATACATCCCAGGATTGTCGAAACTAAGCTTACCAATGAGATCACCAGAAGCGCTCGATTTGCGTGATGTTGCATTCTGGTTCGTGCACACTCAAATGATTGTATCGCGCCTTTGTAGTCGTTGCTTTCCATGCACGAGTTTCCAAGGAGAAGGTACATGTATGCCTACTAGAAAGATGAGCGGTGACGTTTCCGTATGTCAGTACGTCATGCACGCGCCTGGACCACATAGAATGTTGAGTTGAAGTGCACCGTAGTGATGAGGTCGTCTAAGCGGGATATCGCATCGTCGTGCTCGCCAGCCATAAACACAACGATAGCCTAATGAATATGAGCGCTGAGGGGAAATCAGGTTTGAGTGCACGGGATACGTACCTTGATGAGAAGGAGAAAGCTAACGTGAGTGGAATGGAAGAACTCGAACGCGATGTCGCATGCCCGATGCCCTTCGTGCCCTTTTCCGTTTCCAAAAAGCGCGACGATTTTTGCAATGTAGCCAATGACGGAGGGCTGGATTTCGATGGACTTTGTGTGAATCAACGTTAGCGTCAATGTATGTAAATGCGGGGCGGCACATACCTGTTTGGCATCTTCGATCGCTGCGTCCCACTGTCGCACACGAGCTCGTACGAGTGCTCGACTAGCAAGTACATGATGTCTTGGATATCGAGAATCGGCGATCGCTTGGGTCAATAATGCGTCCGCGTCCCCGAGCTGACCGTTGTTCCACGATTCGAGCGCAGCATCGTCGATATGAATTTCCGGTTCCTGGAATGTGGGGTGTAGACGAGACAGTTGGATTGGCTCCTGGAGGAAATACGATCAAAGTAAGGTGAGTTAACGGTAAAGGTATTCAGATACGCCGTGATCCAACAATGCACGATGCTCACAGTGATACGGACTAGATGTTTTATAGTGATTTTCCCACCCCTTCTACCGATTGCGAGACACCGGTCGTCTGGAGAGAGTGCAATTGAACGTATGTCTTGAGTGTGTTGGATGTGTCCAAGCTGGGTGTGTGTCGACGTGTCCCAAAATGTGACGGTACGATTTGCAGCGTATACGATGAATTTCCTGTGTTGCGGCAGAGCAATGAGCGGGCATATGTGACCGAGAACTGGCCATTCCGAGGCTGCTGAACCTGTGGATGCTTCAACTTGCTTGATTTTACCGTCGGATACGACGAAGAGTTGATCATCTGACCAGAAGAGACCAGTGTTCAGCCACGGGGCTACTTTTATTTTGATATCCACGAGCAAGCGACCATCGTTGCTATCGTAGACCCGAGTTGAATCTTCGGTAGCTGTTGCTATTCGATCACCTTGTGGGGAGTATTTCGCTACATTCAACCCGTACTCGTGGCGGAGTGGACCGCCCACTCGTTTCCGAGTTTCGACATCCCAGATGGTGGCTGTGCGGTTGGCCGATGCAACCACGAGTCGAGTCGAGTCGGGCGAGAAGTCGATTCCGTTGACGTCATCGTCTTCCTCGTGCGAGAAGACTTTTTCGTATGTTTTTGCGTCCCATACGAATACCTCGCCGAGAACTGTCCCCGCTGCGATCCATCTGCCATCCTTGGATACAGCAAGACAGTAGACACGCCCCGTTGTTGTCATTTTTGCCATTTGTTTTCCGTCTTCCACTCGCCACACTCGAACTCCTCCCAATCCACCGCTCAGGAGACACTTGCCATTCGCTGAGAATATCACTGCATCTGTCGATCTGTTGGAGTCGATTATTTCGACGAGCGGTAAGTACTCTTGTCCGTCGGTCAGCATCAACGCAGCTCCAACTTGTCAGTACGCACCGTTCATTGTGGTCTTGGTCGTGGCTTGTCAGCGACACGACTCGGCAAAGTTTAGGACAGGGTCAACGAACTAGCTGTCTGTGTATACACTGCCCTTGATATAGACCAGTTCGCACACGCTCAATCACCGCATTTTCGGCGCTTGCTCACACCCCGATTACTCCAGGCTTTGTTCCTAACGAGGAATCACTTCTTCATGATTCAATGAAAGCACAGTGTCACGAAAAACATGGTGGTGGATACATGCCACACTTCATCGGGTATCTGCTCGACAAATGCAAGAAAACATACGCCTTATCCCGCACAACACCAGGGGCAGCCACAACGGGCCCCTGCGAGCGAACGTCCACGCACTCGCCTCTCTCCGAGATTTTCATGACCGAATCTCGCCCACACCCACCGTCCTTACACTTCCTCCGACACTTGGTGAGACACGGCATTCGGGTTTTTGGGCTAGCTTCATCCCAGGTTGGGAGGGCGTGCTATCCCGTATACGTAGGCGTACACTTCGGACGACCATTCGAAACATACCACTCGAGCGTTCCCGCCATCGTCATGTTGACAGAAAAGAGGAGGAAAAGAAGAGCGTTTTTCAGCGACTCAATATTGAAAAACGATCGCACACAATCGCCCGCCTCTCCAACATTGAACGGAAATGTCTTGTACGGCCTCGAACCCCATCTAGCCCTGTCTTGGCGGCAGCCCCAGATACAACAGCGCGCTCGCTAAGTTCGTGCCCACCTTCCACACCCTCACCACCCCCCACTCGAGCAACAATTACCAGCCGTTAGCCGTAGGGCGAGGATGCGCACGCGGTCGGGCGGTAGGTGTGGCCCTCGAGGACGTAGAGCTGTGTGGCAGATTTGAGGTTGTACATTATGAAGGCGCCTTTGGCCGTGCTGACGAGACTTTGAGTTGCGATGTGAAAGTCGACGGTGGAGAAGCTGTCCAAGGGGGGAAATTGTCATTAGTTTGTGGGCAGGTACATAGGTGAAAAGTGAAGAACGCAAGCCCAAACCTACATTGTGTATCATAAACGCCATCAACTGCGTCACGCTTCTTCACTCCCCCACTGACCTGGGATTCAAGATGTCCAACGTCAGCACCGTCATAAACATCCCCGTACGCTGCATCGCAATCCGAAACGCCACCTGACGGGCCTTCGAACCGACGTTTTCGACCGGAATGTGTCTCTTGCGCATATTCGTCGCGAGCGCAAGCAGCGCGCACGACAGGGCCATGCTGTTGATATATTGTTGTCACATGTGGAAAGTTCCTTTGGCGCAGAGGTCGATGGCAAGGCCCTGGTGGTTCAAGCTGTCATCTTGCAAGTACAGCACATTGATTGGAGAGGTGAACGGGCACACTGGCTGGGGTGTCGATGTAGTGAATGAGAAGGGATGAGCAGGCCACACACCTTGTCAAAAAGAGACTGTATTTCTCGATGGCCATATACCTGTAACTGAATAGTATCAGTACGGACTGCTTCGAGTCCTGATCGGCAGAAGGATGTAGACACGGTACTTGGAGAGTCGAATTAGTACGACACATGGGGAAGAACCGACGGTACGACGTATTACCGACAGTGATGTTACTAAGCCTCCACCAGTGCAGTGCTTTCCTCGTCGGAAATGCCTTACTAGCTCGCATCGAACAAATCCTCGCCGCGTGACGTAACTCGTCTGTACACAACCATCATGATGCCGCACATGGCAGGAGGGGCGTGCTCGACGCATCCAGCTATTGCCGAGCCACACCTAGAGTTTTGAAATGAGGTCCAACTCCGACAGACGGAAGCGAGGTGGCATAAAACGACACATCACCGTCTGACAGTGTCTGTAGAGAAACCGGTCAATTCAGGTGTAGGTGTGAACGCCAACATACCCTCGTAAAGTAACATTGTCTTGGGAATTGCAATGATGTTAATCGCGCGTGAGGGAGAAACGACGCCTGATACACGCCACACGTTCCTGACATTTTGGTGGTTGTATAGAATCGTCGCTTGACAGCTTTGGGGTCTCAACACATGAACTCATACATGGCACAGGAAACTCGTGAAACATGTCCGACTGCGTCAGCATTGGAAGCGACACATACCCAAGTTGGTTTGATCCGGAGAGTTAACCGATCAAATTATCAGATTCAAGCTTCGACGAGTTCGCCGTCGGATGTCACTACATCGATGATGGCAAACGTCAAGGAGTCGCTGTTGCGATGTTTACGAGGCGAGAGGCGGAGTCCTAGGAGGAGCTCTGTTCCTAGTACAGTCAACTTTCTCATAACGTATACGCTCGGGAGCTGGCTTCCCCCCATACACTAGGAGAAATATTCAGTATCAAAATGTTCCCACGGTGACAGGGGTTGACTAATTAGGAAGTGGCAGCCCGTCTACACTACGATAAAATTTACGACCCTACTTCAACTTCATGTATCTATGTAAAGTGGTTTGCTTTGCACTCTTGATGTCCTCGTATCGCAGTTTGGCACGGAAACCACGAACATGATGAAGTCAAGAGATGCATCTGCACCTTCCCGGGAAATATATCCATCTTCCAACTTTTGACAGATCTCCATCAGCTCTGTCGTAGTAATAGCTGGCCCATTATTATTGTCAGAGGGCATGCACTTGTTTTTACAGGAGGACCAGTCTTTGATGTCATTTCCTTGGGTTTCCACTTGTATGGCAGGGGTTTGGAACATGGCTGGCGCGTTGGAACAGGGCCCAATGGGGTAGGAGTAGAACAGTTCTTTTTTTCGTCTGCCACATGTGCTGTGTCAATTTTGCTCCAAATGATCCGGTGCTTGGCAGTACTTCCTCAGCAGGGCCTGGTGCCTTCCCCTTTGAAGCATATCTCATACTGTATATTTTCAGACCCTGGTCAATACACTATGAGATTTACTGTATATATTGATTTTGCCTGCATACCATGATGGGAGCTGCCAAAAGTCTATACAATATGAGATTTATACATTACTACCATATACAGTATGAGAAAGTTGACTGTACCTAAACTTATTGGGAAATTGGACATGAGCGCCCGGACTCATGCTAGAAGCAAGCCGTGTGCAGCGAGCTATGCCAATTCAGAACAGGCCGAATAGTGGGAGAATCCATCAATTAATATATAAGACTGGGCGGGTAGGTTGTGTAAACGAGGAATCTAATCTTTTCCCATGCCGGCCAGGCACCTCACATAATTGACTGTCTACGATAAATAAATAAATCAATAAAACTCTACAAAATGAAAGTCGAAGCTGCGCGTTGAAGACATCTATTTACATCCGACACTGAGCCCTTGCTCCATTTGACGGGGAGACAATCGCACAAACACATCATCTTCTGTGCGTACTGCGCCGATGCTGCGCGGGTGCACTCGAGGCAGACGCCAACCCTCCGACTTCTCCCCTGCCGGGCTAAAGTCGAACATGTGGAGCAATATGGTCATGAGAACCTTTATCTCGTATACGGCCAGCCATCTTCCTTTGCACTAAGAAATTATTAACACGGCGAAGTGGCTGAGTTCGAAGTGAAGGCGGTACTTACGATATGCCTGCCACTGCCCAGCGAATGGAAATGATATCCTTCAGTCTGCAAATGATTCCTCTGGTACGGATGCTGCGCAAACCGATCAACCCAGAAGGTCTCGGGATTCGGGAAGACTGTCGCGTCCATATGGGAAGCGTGGACATTTGAAAACACATACTCCCCTTTCTTTATCGGTATCGTCCCGTCCCTGACCTTCAGATCAAAGTCGCACATGGCTTGGCGTACCCCCGCATGCAAGCTCGCGATTCTCATGGTCTCCATGATCGCAGATGTTAGTAGCTTGAATGACGGATCGTCTAGCTCGCCAGGATCAGCTTCGAGCAACACCTCCAAGCTGCCGAACTTTTCAACGGCTGAGTCGACCTCTGCGCGGACTCGTGTGAAGGCATCGGGGTCACCTAGCAAAAATGAAAACAAAAGGAATGAGGTGCTCAGCGTATTGCTATGAAGCCCCCACAAGAAGTCCAGCATCAACTGGGCTCCTTCCAAGGATTGGATGTCCCTGCCCTTCAATACATTTATGATCCCAAGGGAAAATCGGTCATCACAGTCGGTGACCTCCCCTCGCCGCAGATAATCCTTGATGGAGTTCAATAATCGCTTTCGTGCTGCGTAAGATGGCCAAAACCATAGCAAGGTCCCGCTGAAACGATACAATACACTTTTGTCGAGGGTCTGGAAGTCTTTGTAGGTGTTGGTCGGGAAGGCACTCCCGAGAAGGATGTGATTTGTCGTAGCGTAGAGAGGCTCGTTGGTGAGTTGTGTGAGTGATATTGGCCCTCTATGGTCCCGAGAAAGGTTCTTGATCTGGGATAACAGCATGAGGCCGAATGACTGCGTGGTCTGTTGCAATGAGCGTTGCGACAAGCTCCTGTCAATAAGTGGAAAAAGCCTATGGGTCATGACTTGATGGAGGTGGGCGTAGTTGGCTCTGGATCCATTGATAACATAAAACATCTCCTGGTGCGAGACGTCGTTACGAAACAGCTGCGGAGGAGCTGACATGACGGAAGAGATCGCATCTCCTGAGGAAATCACTATGAACCGCCAACCGCCAAGCGACACCCGGTATACAGGGCCGTATCGTTTTCTAGTTAATGCTTGTATCAATTGATAGACCCCGGAGTGATCTATGACCTACTGGCATCGGG
>JBBPQP010001208.1:0-12118 GCA_038092555.1 Boletus subgraveolens | reverse complement strand
TGATCGACGATCAGCAGGCGGACGCGACTTTCTGGGAACTCGATCAGGCTTATGTGAAGCCTCATCCTTGTCGTTCCTTTTGATCCTCGTCTGTAGCAACCTTTTGAGCACCTGAATGCCCTGTGAGGACTTGGCAGCATTGTCCTCCAGAAGTCGTTCTGGAGGGTAGGTCGTGGGTACGGCATGTGATATGCCCTCACGGGTATGGGTAGAGGATGCCGGGGTAGGTGGCTACTGTGGGGTCAACACGGAGAAAAGATAATTGTAATGAATGTAATAAGAACAAACCTCATCGTAGTCGAACTGAGGAGCAGGCGTGTTCGATGGCACCTCGACCTTTGCGGTCATGAGAACTTGCTTCGATGGGAAAAAGAATGAACAGATACCTCGAGGATATCACTATCGTCATCCCCGCGATGGGCCTCGGACTGGGTTGGACTCGATTTCCCAGGTTCTTCCTGGTGCATATACACAACGAGTGAGTCAGCAAAACTCGGTTTGGTAACCAAACGGCAAACTCCTACCTGATTAGAGCCATCATCCAAGGTCACAGGCTGCTCGTCTGGTTGTTCTGTGTCATGAGTAGATATCTAACATGATGTGTCAATGTGGGAGACAATAATGGCATTTATCTGCTATACTGACATTATGAATGGACAAATACTTACATGGAAAGGACCATATGAGTCTGGGAGAATATGGCCGAGAGCACAGACAGTAATTTTTCCATCAGTTCGTCCAGTCGCCAGATAGCTACTGTCTGGGGAGATGGCAATCGAGTATATCCCTTCGCTGTCCTCGATGACGGGATCGATCTGGGTGAGAGTCGACGTATCCAGGAACGAGATGAAACGGGCTGTGAAGGTAGCGATGAATTTGCCATTCGCTGCCAGAGCGATGGACCTGATGCCATTGAGAGTCGGTGATTCGGCGAGCTGGAACCCTGTGGAGATAGCGAATGACTTGACTTTCTTGTCGTCCGGTGCTACAAAAATGTGCAGACCGTCGTTGGACCATGCAAGCGGAGTGATTGCTTCAGAGTCGGGTGTACCAGTGTTGGTGGTAATGAGCCTGTCACCATTGCGACTGTCAAAGATGCGGATCGAGCCGCCAGCTTCGGAAGTGGCGATGTGCTCGCCCCTCGGAGAGAACTTGATTCCCGTGACGCGACTGCCGTGTATGAGCGGGCCAATGAGTCTCTTCCCCGTCGTTATGCTCCAAACGTTCGCTATGCTGCCATCCACTACAGTCCCGGTGGCAAACTTGGTCGAATCGGGGGATATGTCGACTGCATCCACCCAGTTTCCGCCCTCCACATCAATGACTTTTTTACGCAACTCCGCGTCCCACACGCTGGCGTCCCAAGTGGTCCCGCATACTATCCACTTGTGGTCTCTTGACACGGAAATGGCATTCAAGTCCATTCCCGTTTGTTTTTCGACCTCTTGACCGTCTTCAAGTCGCCATCGTCGAATCCCGTCTTCACTCCCGCCCAGAAGATGCTTTCCGTCAGGGTGGAACGCCACAGCATATACAGAGTCATAGCGACCAGTGTCAAGTACTATTGTGGGGTCGTGCTGAATTGTCAGCATTCAACACCAATCACTCCTCGGAGCTGCTACACACCAGTCTTTGTCGACGACATCCTCACTGACGGCGCACAGTTGTTTGCTTCGAAGAGTGGAAGAACGAGGTTGGAGGTTTACTCGTAGCGCACAAAGTGTTCTCACACGCGTCTCCTTGTTCTCATGACCGACAAGTGCCTCGTGTCTTTGGCGCTTATTCTTACTCAGATCCTTGCTAGGTGACCTCCTTGCGACGTCGCAGACCGATACTCGTATGCGTCTCTCCGGGCTCGAATGGTTATGTTCGTATAGATGGCTTGTTGACGACAGCAATGCCTTCGGATGCCCGATGACGAGTTGCCGGGTTCACCACGGGTAACTTACTCTATGACGGGCATTCGCATGGAAGTCACACAAACGCCAGAGGATGGTCTCGAGTACGATACCATTACTTGCTTCCTTTCTCCCCCTTTGTCTCCCATTTATCACACCTCCACGTCTCTATGGAAAGCACGTCAATATATGTATCGCACCCGCTGCATCCTTCACGTCTCCAGAAAATCGGACCAACTGCACGACCAACATTTTATTTGGTCAATACCCGATCCCCCTGACCGACCCGCCATATCTCGACACCACCCTCCCCACCAACGCCAACGACTTCGCCTGCCCAATCGACACTCAAAATCTTTTTCGGGGTACCGTCCCATGCTTTGATGCTAGCGACGGCATTCTTCATGCTTCTGAGATCCCAGAGACGGGCAATCCCGTCGTAGGCGCCAGTCAGGACCTGAGGTGCGCTCAGGGTCGAGGGCGAAAGTAATGTTTCGTTTGCGTTGGCACTTTGGGAGAGGCTTGGTGCAGCGCTGGGATAGACCAGACAGGATGGTGTGGCGGGATGCGTCAGTGTTCCGGCAGTACTCGCGAGCGAAGGCGAACGGAGGTCAAAGATGGAGACCGTCCGGTCAGTGGAGGACGCGAGGACTGTGTGTCCGTCAGGTGTAACCACCAAATCGAGCATCGGTCGTTCAGGGACAGTCTAGACGACAAAGATGAAAATAAATGAAATGAAAATGAAATGGGAACCAGCATGAGATCAGTTTTCGACGCGCCACCTAAAAAGACGGAGTGGAGGAAAAGACGTACGATCGTATCCACGCACACACCCGACTCGACGTCCCACGTCCGCACCGTCGAATCAAACCCACAGCTATACGCCCGTTCGTTCGATCCAGGCGCAAAGTCCGCTTTGGATACACGTGCCGTGTGGGACTTGAGCACAGTAGTGGGGACTTTGCGTTTTCCACGCCCCTGGTCCGCCTCGCTGGTAGTCTTGCGCCGTTTTTTGCGTTCAGAAGAGGAAGCCAGGTCAGATGTGGGTACGACTTCGTCTTGCGCGGGGATGGTGGTGTCCCAAAACCCGATCAGGTGGTCCCAGGATGTGGTAAGGAGATGGGAGCCGGTGTGATCGGAAGAAGTGGAGGTGAGAGGTGATGTGTGGAGGTGGAGTGAGGCGAGAGTTTGGAAGGGCGGAGATGCATCGGGTACGAGTGAGACACGGGTTAGGGAAGCCGTCAGATCGTGCGAGGCGCTCGCGATGAGCACAGACTCGTCTGTTGATGCCGAGGATGGGATGACGCAGACAGAGGTGATGGGTGCCTGGTGCGCTGGAACGTCCCGGACCAACTGTTGCGCGTAATCAAAGAGGCGGATATGACCGTCATATGAGCCACTTAGAAAGTGTCTGGAAGAAAGCGCGTTTGAGTGCGATGGGGACACGCGCGGAAAAGGCGTACTGGGATATACGACACGAGATAGAGGAGACCCACGCCTCATGTGGAAGCGTCGTCATACGCTGCGGCGGCAACACCGATTCGAAATACTCGATTTCGAGTGTGTCTTCCTATCCTGCCCATCAACAAGGTTGTCGTGCACGCAGTCCATATTGCTCCCTGATGTGATGCGTACCTCAGTAATACCATGTTCTGCGCGACATTCTCCGAGAGTGGTTCGTAGGATCGCGCCACGAACGAGAAAGTCGAATGGGATGGGTTTTGTGAGAGAAAGGGCTTTGTTGATAAGTTGCGAGAGTTGGTAACGTTTCCAGTCAAGTGGGATCATAAATTTTTGGGAGGGGAGGGCATAGGGAGTTTTGGTAGTGAATAGGACCGCAGAGGACGAGGAAGCCATGATATTGGTCGACCAGTGGTAACAGCAGAAATTGTTTAGCGAGGAAAACTTAGCTTGATCCCTTGTCTGTGGCTGTGTCATATGTGTTCATCTTCCGAGTCCCGACACTCCAATGAAGCTTGCTTGACCCCGATGCTACACCACTAGCATAACCGACTAGTATGTTTCACCATCTAAACAAACATCGCTATCTAGCAGGCCCAAAAATTCTTCAATTGGAATCGAATCCATTCGTAGTGACATCCTCCATGGCGAGTCACTTGAGAGCTCGACCTCGCTCTTGGCGGATAGAGAGCGCCCTGCAAAGACTACGAATATCCTAGACCCCATCCACCCAACATAAAACGCATTCCAACTCCTCTAAATGCGGTGCACAAAGCAGATGTTGACCAACGTATCTGTCCCGGTCCTCTGCCTCATCGCAAGAGACGAGAAAGCGCCGAAATCTGATCTGAAATCTTGCTACCAGTGACTTCGAGGTGTCTTAGTTCTTGGAAATGTCGCAAAGCATTCTCCCAAAAAGTTGACGCGTATTTAAGGTCACATATATGAACAGTTCGAACATCTTTTGAGGATGCAATGCGACAGATGTCACTTGTGATACGGTCCCGTTCCAGGTGCGTTGATACGAATTTGAGTTTGATTCCAAGCTTGGATTCGGGGATGCTATAACCCCAGGGTACGGATCGAAATAGTATATAACGGAGAAGACGAATATAGCACGAGGTTCAGATGAACTGAAGACAAGTTCCCTGTTCGAGTAATGAACGCCAAGCGTGCCAATTGTAGGATCAGAGAGCGCGTGATCTCCAGACGAGCACAATTGTTCTGCAAGAAAGGAACAACCATCTACGAAGTGAACGGTTGCCTTTGTCATAGCGTCGCAGTCCCGTTTCTGTCTTTGATGGAATGTTGACGAAAGACAGAAAAGTGACAATAGTCGAAGGCGGAGCCGTAATGGAAAAGTGAGAGAGATGGGTCCGTAGGTTGAACCTCCGGGATGCATCAAAGTCAGCCCTGGCTAGAAAGGCAGGAGCGCTAGAAAGGACACTCCAAAGACGTAGGTGCACGAGGTTGTGCGTATAACGTAACAAGGACTGAAGTTCCACCATGGCTATTCCGGGGGGTACACCATTCTCCAAGCTGAGATATGTCAAACCATTCAGCTGAGACGAATATAAAACGAGAGGTGCATGGGAACGGACGAGGGTCAAATACGTCGCCGTAAGCATTCCCAGTTTCCCACGCAGGATGCATAACTCTTGCCAGATACGTTCAGCGTGGTCTGTCACTGTCTTGAAGAACTCCAACCACTTTTTCAGTGGGTAGTCAAATTTCGTGCGGATCTTCAACGGCGCTTGTTTCGGGTCTAGCTGGTAACACCTTTGTCCAACACTGTGATCCCACGAAAAGTCCAGAGAATCGGGCAGTCCAATGTGACGTCGCGCCGATGGCGATAAACGTACGAAACGTTGACCCGTTCGGGTGCACCTGAGGTGAGTGGATAAGGGGGGTACTTCTGGTAGTGGTAGTCACAAGCACCATGGACGAATATGCCCTCGAGGATTTCTGGCGGGAGGCGGGAAATAGAGGACAAGGTATTCCTCTGAAGACGGAGGTCGCATACTGATAAAATCAGCCTAGTGATCTTTCCATTGGTACGACGCTGGGCCTCGTTTTCCATGTTTGATGTCGTAAGAGGTAAGGCCAATTGAAAGGGATGTTCGTGCTACAAATGGGATGTACGAGCAAACAAGAACACGAAAGACTATTCGGTGAGCTCGCCACCCGGAATGGCATATTTACTTGAGAGCTTGCATTGTATAGATAATTGGTGAAGGCAGCAGTGCAAGTGTAGGATGGATTTCAAGATGTCCCGAAACAAGATCGCAAAGGGGCTTTACAGATTTTGGCGTACTGGTGCCGCTTGTTCTTAGCGTTGACCAAACCTGTGACACGCAGAACGGGACAGACGTTCAACTTGTGGTCGATCCCCTGCATACATGCATAACAGGAGTAGGTGATTCATCGCGGAGGAATGTATTGGGCGGCGGTGCGAAGAGAACATCTCGCCGATAATAGTCCGAAAGGACACAGTGAATGTGTTTGGGAACTCACCCGTCACATGTTTGTATGCCACCTATCTCTACTTCTGAAGCGGAGCATTCCGTGACTCACTGACCGACCCCTTTATATAGGTTTCCGTCTGCAAATCAGGATTCTGGGAATGAAAGATTGTCTACGATTTACGGAAACTGTTCAACGAGGTCACCAGTGACCACATGGTCAACTCACCACATTACGATTTCCTCCTGTGTTCGTATCACGTGACGGTACTGACTTTGGCCCTGCCAAGGATCTTATGCTTTTACCGCCGTTCGGTCACCTGGACAAGTCATGCGCAGTTCTTTTAACAGGCTGACCGGCTTGTCACGTATATCTTTCATTTTCCAACCGAAAATGACGCCTTGAACTGACTTGACTTTGTTCTGAATTTGTGGCCTCTGGTCGATTTGCTTATATAGCAACCTGCGACATATGCTCGAGGTCATCACGAACTCCGATACCCTCGATTAAAGTGGGGGCTCGTGATATCTTATCTTTTCTCATGGTGAACCGTGACCTATGACCGAGTTATTATTACCTGCCCGGCTCGTCTTCCTTTCCTTCCCCGCATCGTTATCTGGCCGCAGAAAAACCAGTCCCATGATATATTCTCTTAGCGAGGTATAAGTAGCAGAACATTACACGTGCACACACTTGTCTCCTGCCGGCTTATCCACCATGCACGGGACCTCTCTCACAAAGGACTCGAGTCTTTCCCCGAGCATCGACGTCGATTCATCCGAGGAACGCTTCGAGCGGCCCCATGGCTTAAAGGGCGTATACTATCACCCCGTCACGCAGCTCATCATGCTTGGCTTCGTCTGCTTCTTGTGTCCTGGCATGTTCAACGCCTTGACTGGTCTCGGTGGTGGTGGACAAGTGAACGCCACGACGTCTGCGAATTCGACATGTGCACTCTATGCCACATATGCTTTCTTTGCGTTCTTTTCTGGGTAATCGTCTATTCGTACCTTTGACACTTGTGAGGAACTTAACGTTTGGTCAAGCACGGTGAACAACAGGATTGGCGCGAAATGGACACTTTTTTTGGGCACGTTTGGTTATGCACTCTATGTGGGCTCATACCTGTGCATATCCTCCGTCTGAATCACCGATGTGTGGTACTCATGTCGGTTTGCTAGGGCTATCAACATTCATCCGAGTGCAGGTGGCTTCGTTATTGGTGCAGGAGCTTTTCTAGGCATCACGGCTGCATTGTTGTGGACGGCCCAAGGAGCTTTGATGCTCAGCTATCCGACTGAGGCACAAAAGGGTGTTTTCATCAGTATCTTTTGGGGCATATTCAACCTTGGTGCAGTCGTTGGTTCTTCTGTGTCCTTTGGACAAAACTTTAAATCGACGGTACGTTCATTCGTATTCAAATTTTACTCCCTGCCTTATCTGAAAACGGTCGCCAGAATAATAGCGGTATGTCATTCCAGAAGCTGTCATGAATGTCATAATTTCTGATATTATATCTTTCCTAGTCGGAAATGGGACATATGTATGTTTTTCGTCGACAGCCTTACCCTTCCTGATGCACACCCGTGTGCCCAGATCGGTTTCCTGATACTTACGCTCATCGGAGTTAGCATCCCACTCCTCATGGCTGACCCGAACAAAATGATTCGTACTGACGGAACGAAAGTCGTCACGCCGCGCTCTCCGTCTTGGAAGTCCGAGTTCTACAACCTCTGGGTGGCCGTCATATCCGACCCGATGATTCTCCTCCTCTTTCCCATGTTCTTTGCGAGCAACTACTTTTATACCTGGCGTAAGTCTCCTTTTGTAATCTCCCGCATAAACATCGTCATGACAGGCTCGAAAAAAAATTCCGACAGAATTCAACGACTACAATTCGGCTCTGTTTAACATTCGTGCTCGATCGCTAAACAACCTCATGTATTGGCTTTCCCAGATCATTGGCTCGTGGATGATTGGCCTCGTCTTGGATACCCGTCGTCTCTGCCGGCGTACCAGAGCCTTTGCAGGTTGGAGTATACTCCTCGCGATGGTCTTCACCGTCCACATCTGGGCGTACCAGTACCAAAAGTGAGTTCACACCGTTGTTCACCTCGTGCGATACCTGTGACTGATGAGACCCCCTCAACGCAAATCCGTCATGAACCCCTGCTAACGCAGAACCTACACGCGCCAATCGATCCCGCCAGACGCGCAAAAGATGGACATTTACGACCCGGTGTACCCAGCGCACGTGTGGCTTATGGTTTTCTATGGTTTGTTGGATGCGATGTGGCAGACGATGGTGTTTTGGTTGATTGGTGCCATGTCCAACGATACGAACAAACTTGCGATTTATGCTGGGTTTTGTGAGCGTTTCAAATTCCTTTCGTTTTCCTCTCCTTCGCTTCATCCCGGGGTGTGCGTCGTGTCTATGGAAAACCCTGGACTGATCATAAAAATACCAGATCATTCGATTCAGTCTGCGGGAGCGGCAGGCGTATGGCGTATGGATGCTGTCGGATTACCGTACGTATCTGTCTTTTCACTTTTGTCGCCCCGACCCCTCAGCGATCCGCCCACGATGTCAAGTAACTGATCATTCATCCATGCCCCCCCTTTCTCTATCCAGCTACATGAACATCTTCATATCGACATGGTGCCTCGTCGCAGCCGGTCTCTTATTCGCCTTCCCGATGATCTATACGCGCGTCCGGGATACGACGGTGTTGGATGACGAAGCAATGTTCGTGGCTTGTTTTTTCTTTCTTTCTTTCGGACTGAAACACGATAACTTACCTTGGGTGTCTTTGCAGCTTGAAACAAGCACTCGAGGATCCGAAGACAAAGGAGATTGTCGTCTCCGATGAGAAAGCGGAGGGATATAGCGCATGAGAATGCTTTTGGTCGTCGATCGTCCACGGACAATGCAATACAGCTGTATATCAACAATTGAGGCTCCCCGATGCCAGTTAAAGTCCAGTGACGGAAAAGCGGCTTCAGACGCCTTTTACAATGGACGTTGGACACTTTCGGGTTAAAGTCTTCGAGTTCCTCGGTTCCATCTATTCGACGGAACAAAACTCCATCGGAAGTCCTGTGAATGCTTGGCAACACTTCGAGAGCATTTGAGCTAGATCCGGAGTTTTCACTTTCTGACCTTGCTGACTCTGCGCATGAAACAAGTGACTGTGGGGCTCGACCGCTCGACCGCCCGATCAGTGGCATCCTCATACATGACAGGATCGCTTGCATGGGTTGACGGCTGCTCTATGTGTCCTTTGGTATCGTGCGCAGTGCCGCTCACCCCTCTCTAACCATCTTTCGTTGCCCGGGCAACCGGCTTTTCAGCCATACCCCACCCACCTCGTTTCAATCATTCCTCATCACTTCTTCGCATCAGATTTACCCTTTAAGATCACTAAATAGCCTGGGTTAGTATCACGAGAAGCAGGTTCTAAATCGCGTCAAAAGCAATTACCGCGATACGGGGCCTGGGCAAAAATCGGCTACGAACAAGTTCTGGATTTGTGGGGGGTGAATGGAATCCTGAAACCAATCCCTATAGGAAAACGCCCTTCTCCGCTCAGCTTCCGCATAATGGAGATATATGGGGTGAGAGGCATACAAGCCGCCGACTTGTGAATGATGCCACAAGTCCAGCTTAGTCAGCAGTGGAGTGCTATACCTTTTCAGATGAAGAATCTCTGTTATACTCCATATACACGTCGAAGCATCATGTGAGCTGGCCAACTTCGGCGTATATGCGGAGACTCACAGAGGGTGACCTGGACCACAGCCTGGACCCCAAGCCCCAAGGTGCTTCGGTTACGAGATGCATCCAGGCACCAAGCCTCGTGCAAATGTGAGGAGCTACTTCCTTATGGCGATTAACCTTACCGAACACCGTTGGATCACTCAATTAACCCTTTGCGCCAAATGAAACTTTCTTTGATGGAAAACCCTAATGGAGAAAGATCGCGTTCGGGGACACCCGTTCTTTGTGCCTTTCCGTTGGGTGGGCCTCGCTAATATCCCCCTCTGTACGACGGCGATCAAGGGTCTGGGGGGATAGGGGGATTCAAAGCCCTTCAGGGAGCTCCACATGGTTCATTAGATCGTCTGCATTCGGGTCGGGATGAATGGAAGGACAGAGATACCTACGAACCGAGTAAGCATCAGCACAGCTGTATAGATCTGGGGTGCACGTTCATTCTCTGTGCAATTCCATTGGACTATCAGCGCCGACCGACAATCTTCGTCTGTTTCGTCATCTCGTGCTCCGAGAACAATTTGCGAGCCAACGGTTGTATTTCGGTTCCGCTTCGGGACTGGCACTGTTACCAATAGCTGAAAATTGTCGTAACTTACTGATCGGGGTGCATCGTGAAGTGACGCGAGCAATGTGGTAATAAAATTCTGGGGTACAGTCTGGAAAAGGTTTGCAATGGTCCCCATGAGCGCCCATTATATGACTAAATTGCTGCGGGAAGAATTTGGATAATACTTATCAAAGCATGGACCTATGTGTTTCCAATCAATATCATTGGGTTTCGCGAGTCGAAGCTTGGAAGGTATCACCATGTATTCGGTTCCATATCGGGACCTACCATGCTGATTGAAAGCCCTTCGATGGTATAAAGTCAACCAAGTAAAGGGCACCACATCCGCACCATCCTTTCATCGAATTCAGAATCTTGATGTCTGACTCCGCTGCTTACATCCTCCGCTCCTGTTTACCAGGAGAACCCAACGTTGGTATCTGGTTCTTGTACCAATCCCAGTCAGGCCAGCCTGTTCGACTCGATGTTGACCTTATCGAGGTATCGTGTCCCCTGTTCCCGATCGAGGGTACAAGCCTCACACTGTTGTTGTAGTGGGTAGCATCCCCATCAATCATCGGAGGTGGTCCCACCCGACTGAGTGCCGGTCCTTACCGGTACACCCGAGAGTTTGAAGGGGAGGTCTTTGCGAGCAATCAGCCCGAATCACGAGATTGGTTCCTTATCCCCAGCAACGATGATAACGCCTACCTGTGAGTAGCACATGTCTCAAGTGGTGTCTCTATGTTTCACTCACCCGTCGCCCATATCCTTTTTGTATCCAGTATCGCGGTTGACCCCGAAGGCAGGATGGTATGGACTGCGGGAGAGTCGAAGGCTCCGGTAATCCATATTTCTCCCTACTGGTGCAGCGGAATTCTCACCAGTGACATAACATAAATAGATAAGGATCGCAAGATTCACCGGAGGACCCAATCAACTATTCAAGTTTGTGCCCGTTTTGAACCCCGGTGAATGAGAAGGGACTTCACAGGTGTGTGACCGATATCACAGAGAGCGTTGGTTGTATCTTGGAGTCCCAGAGCGGTAGTTAGTAACAGCAGAGCGATGTATGTATAGCATTGTGGTCGAGTTTGTAACATTGGTCCCAGGCTCCTAGCAAGCAAATTTTGGTGACGAGGGATTGTGAAGCGTTCCTCGAGTGGACAGATTCCTCTTTTCCATCCTCACAACCTTTTGTGTATGCATCGTCGAGGAAAAACTTCCGGAGTGGCTGAGGAACAGTTGCATGTTGAACAGGTTTGGGGAAGGATGACGGAGAGAAACATCGGGAGATGACTCAACGACCTATTTGGGGTCTTGCACTCCCGAGGCACCCAATAGTACTCACACAGCTCTTTAGAACAACACCATAATAAATCATTTGACACCTAATATCGATATCCATCCACCGATGATAGTGATATCATACGAAGTATTACAATACCATACAACATGAAACCAAACAGGGTGGGTAAATAAAGAGTACAGCAGGGTACAACAGACATTTGGTATCCAACCAAAAAAACTCGAGCTCCGTATCCAAAACGAAGCGAAAGCAAGACACATAAGACCGACGTGACGACATGATCATGACACCCTGCAATTGTCCAATACTTCCCGGACGTAGTCTGCCATGATCTTGTGTGTCGCTGCAGATGGATGCCTGTTGATCGTCACGTACATATCAGCTCCGTGATACACGATACGGACAATGAATTCTGAACATACCCCCAGAACCATTCGAAGTGGTGATCTGGATCTGCACAAGACTCGTCCGTCGTCGGCCCCGGGTTACACGCATGCTTGCTCACATACCCGAATGCCTGGTACCCGGGATCCGAACCCAATACCCCATCCCAAATCGTCGCAAAGTCGACAAATGCGACATTGATTGGGGGGTCCCGTGAGTGGAGCGTGATCAGGCCGTCAAAGATGGACTGGAGCCAGGCCTGACCCCAGGTGTCATGGGTG
>JBBPQP010001207.1:0-12120 GCA_038092555.1 Boletus subgraveolens | reverse complement strand
AGTTACAATGGTAATCTATTTGTAAATAGTAATATTGTAGATAAAGTTGATAAATATTATTTCTTTCCTTTGCATTAAATTGATAAGGTGGGTGAATTGAATCTACAGAAACCTAATGATAACTTTTGATCTGTGCTGTCAACCTTTCCAAATATTATGTAGGATTATATTGTTATATCATATTATTAGCAGATGATATATCCTGGGTAAAGATTAAAATACCGTAGTGGAATTATATTACCAATTAATCAACTCAACAATGCTTATGAATTCTAATTTATAATAAGAACTGACTTTTAAGATACTTCAGCATAATTTTTCTAGTTATTGTTAATGTCTTTTGACCTATGTATATCTGCATATATATTTGTTAGCTTCTTGCTTGTAATAATTGTTGAGCTTATAGCAAATGTAGGGTTTATAATGACAATATATAATATTATTCAAACTTTTCAAATTCACTGATGGCAATGCAAGCCAATCCCACAGATTATTATGCTTCAGCTCACCATTATCAGAGCACAGGATTCCAACACATAGGCCTGTCTCAGCCTTGCAGGCAATCTCCCAAGCATGGAGAGCTGAAAAGGCATTGGACTTAGCAGTGAGAGGAATAGACCAACAGAACAAAGAGAAGTTGTCTATTATGTTAAGAACATAGCAATTCCCCAAGCTGGAGACATGGTCAGAATGTTCTAGAAGGTCAATGTGCATGATACCCAGCTTTCAACCAGCCTGAACCCCTTTCCTAGCTCTTGGTACAGAAGACCAGGTCTGTTTGCCAAGAATACAGTGTTCACAGAAAGGAGGGGGAGTAGACAGGGAGAGGTGTGTACTATGCATGCCAGTAGCTCTACACTTCAAGGTGAGTTTGGCAACAGCACAATGTTTGCATGACTAAGACAATGGTGCCATGTCTTGAGGGTAGGACTTTCAGAAGTGAAGTGCATGTGAGCCATGGTGAGTGTTACAGTTGTAATCGGATTTTCTTTTTCTTTATCTTATCAGATCATGTAATAGTCATGTGTGCTCATTGATATACACTTTCACTTTCTCTAGAGCCTTATGGACTTGCAACATGGACACACATTGTTTCTTTTTCTCTTTCCTGATCAGATCTCAGATCCAATCCTGATATGGATATATTATTTCTCATGTTCATGTTCATCATGCTTCCATTTCACTCTCACCATTAACATGCATATTTAATCACTGCTCTTTCATTCCAGTATGCCTATGCCTCATGTATTTAATTACCAATACCCTATGTCCTACATCATAGATGTAGACACCACATGTACAAACAACATTATGAATATATAAACCCAGAGGACTACGGCTGGAATCCCCAGTCTAGTCTTTTTGGATATTCTCATCTAAAGCAGGACTCAGGAGACCTTAGAGCTCACTTCTTTCTTTCTTCCATTTTCCTAGTAGTTTGGTATTGCCTGAAGCAATAGTGCTTTAGACCATTTCACTAGACTAGACTCTACTTTATGGTTCACCCTTCACCCCATTGCATGTCCTAGCAAGTTCATGGACATCTAGTTTTTCTCCTTTTATGGACAAGCTCACAGTGGGCTTAGTGCCTATCGACTTCCACAGGTCACTGTGTTTGTTCCTTCACCCAGATAGACCCAGGGGCATAGATCACCTAGATCACCCTTATGTTGCTAGTGTAGGACTGACCGGACCAGTACCTATGGAGCTCAGGTGGGAATTAGTAGAACAGCAGAGAGTAGCCATTGACACAGAGTCATGGGACTTAGCACATGGAGAGTCATCTTTTGGAGAGCTCTTTCAAGCCTTAGAGGAACAACCAGAGCTGGAGTGGTTCTGTCAAGTCAGAGACATATCAGGGGAATTCCTCTATCTAGCACTCCTCTCAACAGTCATCGCCAGGACACTGACCCTTGGGTATGATGAAGATCACTTCAGTGCAAGGATAGACCAAGAGTCAGATTTCAAGAGCCCCTTGCCACCCTCTATAATCCCAATGACTACTACAGGACCTCAGAAGGCCCAGAATTAATACCACTCCACCAGCTTTACAACACACCTCCCCTCAGATCACCAACTCCAGATCTCTGTGAGACTAGACACTGTTTATTTACAGAAGGATTAGTTCCGGTGCTAGAGAGAGTACCAAAGTGAGTGAGAGAAGAGACACCAGAGATAGCTCCAGCAAAAAGGACAGCAAAGAAGCTGAGATACAGAGAGATCAAAAGATCTCAAGGAGGAGAGCTGCTATCATCAGCTCCACACTTTTCTACAAAGGAGCTCAGACCTTGTTATAGCTTACAGAGGCCAAGCTACTACCTGTAGAAGAAGAATTTTAGAAACACTTTCCATATTTGAAACATTATATCGCACCAAACTTCCCTTCCCACTTCACTGGCCAAAGCTTTGTCAAACACAGCAGCCGGCCACAATACATGGTCAGATGTAGTAGCAGAACTGTGACTCTTTATGGAAAGCCAGAAAAACGGGATCCAAGCAATGGCTCTCCTGAATAAAGAATTACAACAAGATCTGGATCAAGCAAAGGCCCAGATAATAGCAATGAACAATATACCTGCAGTGTCAGGTAGCAGTTCGGGACACCACAGACCCAAAGATGTCCAAAAAATTCAAGAACCCCAGAGACTATGATGGCTCCAAGGGAAAGAAATTTGAGGAATGGTGGACAAAGATCCAGGTGTGGCAGGACATGAACAAGAATGTTCTATATGGCATGCATGCCATTTGGGCCATGTTGTCAAGGATTAGCGGTGGAGAAGCAGGAGTGTTCACAAGGGTGCAACTGAACAAGATGGTCCAGTTGGGAACAAACTACCATACATGGGACCAATTCAAAGTGATAGTCAAGAACCATTTCTGTTCTGCCACAGAGAAGAACTGGAACAGGAAAGTGCTTATGGCCCTTAAGCAAGGCACACTTACAATGGATATGTTTTTGATGAAGTTCAAGACATATCAGACACTTGCAGACTACAATGATGACAGGCTCATTGAACTGCTTGAGCAAAATGCCAACAAGGAGATTGTCAAGATGATTTTGATGCAGGACAGTTGCTATGAAGACCTTATCAAATTGAAGATGGCACTCAAGAAGATGGGAGCATGCAAGGTGATGCTCAGATATGTGATGAAAGGGATGGCATCACAGATCAACACCCATGACCCTAACACCATGGACATTGATGCCACCCAAAGTGGAAAAGGCAGAAACAAAGGAAAGGGCAAGGTCCAGGGCAGCACAGAATGTGTCTGCCACAATTGCAAAAAGCCCAGTCACTTCACAAGCAAGTGCCATGCACCTAAGGTTCAATGTCCAACTTGCAAGTTCTTTGGTGGAGGTCACTTGAAGAATTGCTCGAAGTTGAGTGAAGGACAGTTTTCTGGTGGCTGACAGACATGTGCCATGGAAACCAAGGAGCTGCAAGTGGCAACAACATGGAAAGCAGATTCCCCACAAACCAAGGAGGCAAAAGCCAAAGGAAAAGGATGCAATTGGACCAAGTCCATCACCAATATGTCTCTTGACAAGGCCTGAGCATGGTTTAAGGACTACAAGACATTCACAGGCCAGTCAAAAATTTAGGTTCTCCAAAGTGTGCATTTGAGTGCACAGCTGTGGAGCAGAACTTTAAAAATTTGTTTTCTAGTTTAGCCATAAAAGATTCCACAGACTATTACAATACCTTTTTACCCAATTCTTCTTCATGTGGGCACCCACCAGATGGTGATAGGAGTAAACCTGTGACAAATCCCATTTTACCTACTTCCACCCCTTTTTCTTCACACAGCCCAGAATTTCCAGATGACATCTTCATCAGAAGTGTCAAACTAGATTGCGAAGTCACAATGAAGATCTGAGTAGTGCCTCAGTCACCAAAGTGCAAGGATTTCATTTCCACAGAGGCATTGCTAGACAGCAGTGCTAACATCACTTTTATCAACAAGACATGGGTGGAATCTCATGATATCCCCCTTACCCCTTTATGACACCCTATCTCCATTTATAATGTGGATGGCACAAAAAACTCAGCTGGTTCAATTACCCACAGTGCAAACCTTATCTTAGAGTTTGATCGTCACCGCAAGCAGATCTCGGCAGAAGTGACAGATCTAGGAAAGAACACATTCATCCTCAGATACAGTTGGCTAAAGTGCCACAACCTGGAGATTGATTGGAGATGAGGAATGGTTAAGATGATGCATTGCCCAGCCATGTGTAGAGCACTCCAGGTGTTACGGTTACGGAGGAGATACCTATTCAATTTCCTTCTACGTCTCCTCCTCCTCGTCCACCGACTCCAATCCCCTCTTCGGTTACCCCACCCCACCATCTCGACCATCCCGGTTCATCCCTCTTCTCCTCCCTCTTCTCCGACCTGAGGGACTATGACATCCCTACCTCTACGTGGGCCGATCTCCTGGACGAGTCTCTATTCAAGGCCTAGACCAGTAGGACGGATATCTCCGGTACTCCGCCATCTCCCTTGTCTCTGCCTTCGGGCATTTCCTTTCATCGCCTTCGGCGATCCCCTTTTCTCTGCCTTCGGACATTTTCCTTCATCGCCTTCGGCAATCTCCTTCCATCTCTGACTCGTTGTAACTCGTCCATAGACACTGCCTCCTCATAGCCTCTCTCATGGCTATAGTTTCCCCTTTACTCCACAGTTCGTTTATCTCACGTGCTACGCGACGCGACGCGTCATTACCATATTTATACTTCAGACTCCGATACCGGCCCTAAACGTCCTCTGTATATATATTAGGGTGCCGCCTGTATTCTTCTCTTCTCTAACCTTAATCTACACTATTTCGTGTGGACTTCTGTTCCTCAAGATCTCCTCTCTCTTGCCTCGTCTCACCGCTGCCTCATCCTCTACTCTTCCAACTCTTGGCCAGTCCAAGTACTGCTAGCTCTAGGCTAGGCCGTTCACACTTAACCTCTCTTTGAGGTTGACCTAGTGTAGGAACGAGGTCTCGACTTAACTCCTTGAAGGAGAGGCCAAGTCAACGACACACGAACGTGTACCATTGTTACAGGTCATAACACCAGGATAAACCTGATTGGATACAAAAAATTGAAAAAGAAGAAATAAATATCCAATATGAAGTTTATGAAACCATTCAACAGCTAGAAGTGGAGATTGCTGAAGCCACAAAAACAAAAGAAAAACTGAAAACCACAGAAGAAATAGTGCCATATGCTTACCATAAATATTTGGATATTTTTTTGAAGAAAAAGTCTGAATGTATGCCAAAGAGGAAACCATGGGATCACATGATAGAGATGAAGGATTATCAGCCAAAGAAAGGCTGAATAATACCATTATCACCACAGGAGCAAGATGAGGTCACAGCATTCATAGAAGACCAGCTTGCTAAGGGATATATTTGCCCTTCTAAATCTCCCCAGACATCACCAGTGTTCTTCATTCCCAAGAAGAATGGGAAAAAGAGAATGGTACAGGATTACCATTATCTGAATGAACACATGATCAAGAATAACTATCCTCTTCCCTTAATTTTGCAACTAGTTGATAAGCTCAAAGGAGCTAAATTATTCACCAAGATGGACTTACAGTGGGGATGCAACAATGTTCACATCAAAGAAGGCAATGAATGGAAAGCTGCATTCATGTGCTTTAAGGGCACATTGAATCTCTCGTTATGTACTTTGGATTATGCAACTCCCCTGCAACCTTCCAAGCGATGGTCAATGACATCTTTGCAGATATGAATGGAGTTGTTGTTGTTTACAGTACATTGATGATATCCTTATTTTTATGACGACAGACAACCAGGAAGAACATGATAAGATTGTGCTGGAAGTCTTATGACAATTACAAGAGAATGACCTTTTCATCAAGCCAGAAAAGTGCACTTTCTCAGTCATGGAGGTTGATTTCCTCAGGATGATTGTGGGAAAGGATGGAATTACAATGAATGCTTTGAAAGTGTCTGCTATATGGGAATGGCCCAAACCAAAGATGGTTAAAGAAGTATGGAGCTTTTTAGGACTCACCAATTTCTACAGAAGGTTCATCAAGGATTATGCAGCGGTAGCATGCCCATTACACAATTTGACAAAGAAGGATGAACCCTTCCAATGGCTAGGCACAGCAGAAAGCTTTCAACATGCTTAAAGGAGCATTTATTACTGCACCAGTTCTCACTTATCCAGACAAGACATGCTCATATCGCCTAGAGTGCAATGCATCAGATTTTGCTACAGGAGCAGTGCTCTCAATTATGAAAGACAGCATATGGCATCCAGTTGCCTTCTCTTCACATGCCATGGCACCCACAGAATGTAATTATCCCATTGCCAATAAAGAGATGCTATTGGTCATTCAAGCACTAGAAAATTAGCACCACCACTTAGAAGGAGCTCAGCTACCATTTGAAATATGGAACAATCATGCCAACCTCCAGTGTTTCATGACACAACAAGATCTAAATTGACACCAAGCACACTGGGCAATGTACCTTTCCAGATTCAACATGACTTGGCACTACAAGCCAGGATCTATGATGGGCAAAGCAGATGCACTATCAAGACATGAAGAACACATGGAGGATATTGAGGATGATAATAAAGGAATAACAGTTATTTCCCCAGACAAGATCAGATCTGGTATCTTGATCTAGGATGATGGGTCTATATTATGACAGAAGATATTCAATGCAACATGCTTGCTTGGTGAAGTGGATGTACAGAGGCTTACCAAGAAGGGTATTGCTGAGGAAGGTGATGGATGTCTATATAACAACTTAGGATGCATCTATATGCCAGATTCAAATATTCTCAGAATGGAGATCCTTGAGAAACATCACAATACACCCCTTGCAGGTCACCCAGGTTATGAGAAAATGCTGGAACTCCTGCAATGACATTATTATTGGCTAGGAATGGCTACATTTACAAAGAATTATGTATCATGCTGCAAGACATGCACACGGTTTAAAGGAACGAACACAGCCCCAGCAGGCTTACTTCACCCCCTTCCTATTCTGAATACCCCATGGGAACACATTACAGCTGACTTCATCACCAGACTCCCTAATTCCCATGGATATAACACTATTCTCACAGTCATGGACAGACTTTCCAAAGAAGTGGAACTGATCCTAATGTACAACACATGCTTAGCCCTAGACATGGCCAAACTCTTTATGAACAATGTTTGGAAGCACCACAGACTTCCTCATTCTATTACATTAGACTGTGGGCCACAGTTCACCTTGCAAGTTATGAAACACCTTAACGACGTGCTCAGTATTGATATCAAGCTTTCCACTTCTTTCCATCCACAGATGGATGGAAAATCAGAGATTGTAAACAAGGAAGTTGGAAAATTCCTATGCATCTTCTGCTTTGACAAGCAAGAATTATGGAGCAATTGGCTTGCCATCACACAATTTTTGATAAATAACAAAAAGCATATGTCAATGAAGAAGTCACCATTTGACATAACTCAGTTATATGAGCCACCCATGGGAATAGAATCCATTGCATTGGATCATGCTCCTTCTGCACAACAGTTTGCCAAGGATATGAAGGCTACTATTGACAAGGCCAAGAAAAACATGCTGCAAGCACAGCAAAATATGAAAACTCAAGTGGATAGACACCGCTCATCTCCTCCTCCTTATGCCATCAGTCAACTAGTATGGTTGTCAACAGAAAATCTATAATTAACCCATGCTTCTAAGAAGCTCAGTGAACATTGGCTAGGCCTGTTCAAAATTATGTCACTCAAAGGAGAAAATGCAGTTGAATTGCATTTACCTAGATCTATGCAGATACATCCTGTTGTCAATGTCTCACAGATAAAACCATACAAGGACTGATTGGAGGGACAGCCCTTGCACTGGCTGGGACCAGTCAACGTCTCAGAGGACCATGACAACAAATGGGAAATTGATTACCTATGCGATTCCTGCCTCAAAGGAGGCAAACTTGAATATCTAGTCCACTGGAGGGGCTATTCAGAAACAGATTGGACTTGGGAACTGAAGTCGAATCTTGTCAATGCCAGCGAAGTATTGAAAGAGTTCCACTCATTCCACCCCTCAGCACCTAGAACGTTGAGTATCCCACCCAATCAATTTATGCTACTCTTTAAAAAGCGACCAGAGCCATTGACTGAGCTCTTGAAGAAGAACACACCCTATAATCATCTGGAAGCCGATTCATAGAGAGGGGGTAGTGTTACAGTTGTAATTGGATATTCTTTTTCTTTATCTTATTGGATCACATGATAGTCATGTGTGCTCATTGATATACACTTTCACTTTCTCTAGAGCCTTATGGACTTGCAATATGGACACATTGTTTCTTTTTCTCTTTCCTGATCAGATCTCAGATCCAATCCTGATATGGATATATTATTTCTCGCATTCATCTCCATCATGCTTCCATTTCACTCTCACCATCAACATACATATTTAATTACTGCTCTTTCATTCCAGCATGCCTATGCCTCACGTATTTAATTACTGATACCCTATGCCCTACATCATAGATGTAGACACCACATGTACAAACAACATTATGAATATATAAATCCAGAGGACTATGGCTGGAATCCCCAGTCTAGTCTCTTTGGATATTCTCATCTAAAGCAGGACTCAGGAGACCTTAGGGCTCACTTCTTTCTTTCTTCCATTTTCCTAGTAGTTTGGTATTGCCTGAAGCAATAGTGCTTTAGACCATTTCAGTGAGCTGGCCACCAGAGATGGTGTACAGGCAATGGGCAGTCAGGGTGCCTGAGAGAATACAGGTCCTGCTGGAGGACATGATCCAGCACAAGGAGTTGGCAAGATGTGCAATGCACCACAAAGCAGAAGTGAGTGCAGAGATGGAGATGAGATGCACAGTAGTGCTGGGAATAAAAAGAACATTGTCCAGAGTGAGGTGGATCCCCTTTGTGACAACAAGACAAATGGACCCAATGCCAATAGCCTGCATGGCAGAGCTACCAATATCATGGACAGTGCAGGAAGCAATGGGATGAAGGTGATAGAAATTGTCTGCACAGTTGCTAATGTGCACAGAGGCCCTGGTGTCCAGGAAGAATAGGTCAACTAATGGGTCAATGATAGTGAAGGAGTGCTGGTCCATGTCATGAGAAGAAAGCAAAGCAGCCAAGGCAGGGGAGAGAACAATGGATGCAAGACCCACAAACTCAACAGTGGATGTATATAGCTGGAGATGCAGCCACATCAGATGAAGGTGCCTCATGCAGGGTGAAGGCAGTGTTGGTTGCTGGGTCAATGAAATATGTGCATCCAGTGCTATCATAACAAATGTTGCCAGGCTTACCAGTTGACACAGGACCAGGCTTGGGACCAGTGGCAGACATAGCACATCTCTTTTCAGCCTTCTCCTAAAGGACAGCCTCATGCTGACCAGCATGACTGTCACCCTCACTGAAATACTCAGGCCAGATATGACCGATGTGATAACCAGGAGGGCACTTGGGGTTGGTACAGCACTTGAGGTGCCCAGGTTTACCACAAACAGTGCAGGTCTTGGAAGAGTGAGAAGGTGGCATGGACACAGCAAGGACAAGAGGTCCTGGACCAGAGATAGACTTTGAGTCCACCAACTGTTGTTCCATCTCAAGGCAAGAATGTGCCATGAGCAGGATATAAGGATTGCTTGCCAAGCTGTGGACAATTGCATTAGTGATCTGGTTGTGGACATGTGGTAGGTCGTTGGACACCACATTCTTCATCATTATGAGTGAAAAGGTGTTGGCCATGGGGAGACCCATTGCATAGATGTGGCAAATGACTTTGGAGATCTCAAGACTTGTCTTTGTGAAACACTCAGACTTCTGATAGCAAGTTGCAAGAGTTTCTGGATGAGGGTGATCTGGGTGATTGGGCCCATTTGCTTGTGACATTTGTGCAAGGTATTCCATGCCTGGTAGATGTTGGTCTGGCCTTCAAGGAATAGCTTTTCCTCAATCCATTGTTACTGGTTGTAACACGTGTAGAGCACTCCAGGATAAACCTGACTGGATACAAAAAATTGAAAAAGAAGAAATAGACATACAATATGAAGTTTACGACACAATAAGATGGCTAGAAGCACAGATCGCCAAAGCCACAAAAACAGATGAAAAACCAAAAACCCCAGAAAAAATGGTGCCATATGCTTACCATAAATATTTGGACATCTTCTCGAAGAAAGAGTCTGAACGTATGCCAAAGAGGAAACCATGGGATCACGCAATAGAGATGAAAGAAGGTTATCAGCTGAAGAAAGGCTGAATAATACCACTATCACTGCAGGAGCAAGAAAAGGTCACAGCTTGCATAGAAGACCAGCTCGCTAAGGGATATATTCACCCTTCCAAATCTCCACAGACATTGCCTGTGTTCTTCATTCCCAAGAAGGACAGGAAAAAGAGAATGGTACAGGATTACTGCTATCTGAATGAACACACAATCAAGAATAATTATCCTCTTCCTTTTATTTCACAACTTGTCGATAAGCTCAAAGAAGCTAAGTTATTCACCAAAATGGACTTATGGTGGGGACATAACAATGTTCACATCAAAGAAGGTGATAAATGGAAAGCCGCATTCATGTGCTTTAAGGGCGCATTTGAACTCCTTGTTATGTATTTCAGATTATGCAACTCCCCCATGACCTTCCAAGCGATGGTCAACAATATTTTCACAGACATGGATGGAGTTGTTGTTGTTTACATTGATGATATTCTTATTTTCATGAAGACAGACAACCAGGGAGAACATGATAAGATCGTGCTGGAAGTCTTAAAACAACTACAAGAGAATGACCTTTTCATCAAGCCAGAAAAATGCACTTTCTCAGTCACAGAGGTTGATTTCCTTGGGATGATTGTGGAAAAGGATGGAATTACAATGGATGCTTCGAAAGTATCCACTATATGGGAATGGTCCAAACCAAAGATGGTTAAAGGAGTATGAAGCTTCTTAGGACTCACCAATTTCTACAGGAGGTTCATCAAGGATTATGCAGCAGTGGCAAGGCTATTGCATGACTTGATGCAAAAGAATGAACCCTTTCATTGGCTGGAAGCCCAATAGAAAGCTTTTGACACACTTAAAGGAGCATTTATCACCGCACCAGTTCTCGCTTACCCAGACAAGACATGCTTGTATCGCCTAGAGTGTAATGCATCAGATTTCGCCATGGGAGGAGTGCTCTCAATTATAAAAGACAGCATATGGCATCCAATTGCCTATAGTTCATATGCCATGACACCTACAGAACATAATTATCCCATTGCTGATAAGCAGATGCTTTCAGTCATTCAAGTGCTAGAGAATTGGCGCCACCACTTAGAAGGAGCTCAGCTATCATTTGAAATATGGAATGATCATGCCAACCTCCAGTGGTTCATGACATGACAAGATCTCAATCAACAACAAGCGTGCTGGGCAATGTACCTTTCCAGATTCAACATGACTTGGCACTACAAGCCAGGGTCTATGATGGGCAAAGCAGATGCACTATCAAGATGTGAAGAACATATGGAGGGTATTGAGGATGATAACAAAGGAATAACAGTTATTACCCCAGACAAGATCAGATCTGGAATCTTGATTTAGGATGATGGATCTATCTTACAACAAAAGATATTCGATGCAACGTGCTTGCTCAGCGAAGCAGACATACAGAGGCTTACCAAGAAGGGTATTGCTGAGGAACGTGATGGATGTCTATATGACAACCTAGGGTGCATCTATATCCCAGATTCAAACATTCTCAGGATGGAGATCCTTGAGAAATATCATGATACACCCCTCGCAGGACACCCAGATTATGAGAAAATGCTGGAACTCCTGCAATGACATTATTATTGGCTAGGAATGGCTACATTTACAAAGAATTATGTATCGTGCTGCAAGACATGCACACAGTTTAAAGGAATGAACACAGCCCCAGCAGGCTTACTTCACCCCCTTCCTATTCTGAATACCCCATGGGAACACATTACAGCTGACTTCATCACCAGACTCCCTAATTCCCATGGATATAACACTATTCTCACAGTCATGGACAGACTTTCCAAAGAAGTGGAACTAATCCTAATGTACAAA